>JAQZBX010073457.1:0-14912 GCA_029593785.1 Cabassous unicinctus | reverse complement strand
TTAGTTGGATTTCCTCTGGAATTTGAAAATGGTGTACATTGTCTCATTCCTTGTCTTTTGTGACACCACATTTCCTTTATTTATTGATTTTTTCTACCTTTCTGATTACCATTTCAGCCTCTTCTTTTCAGCTTTTAATTCTTCCAGACCCATTTGGTAATGTCCACAACTTCAATTATTTTTGAGTCTCAAATTTATTTCTCCATCTTACACATATCCTCTCAGCTATAAAGCCTTCTATTTAGATACCCAGTACTGAGTTCAAATTGGATGCTTTATAGGCACCACTAATTCTATGTGTTTAAGACCAAATTCTCAATATTCTGTCCCAATATTTGTTCCTTGTTCTGTGTGCTTTATCTTGGTGAATGCCACAACTATCCCACATGCCATGCAAATAAAATACTAGTATTTATCCTTGACCCCTTCATCTTTCTTACTTCCCAAATTTTATATCTATTTTACCTCCTGCATATTGTTCTGATTCATGTTTCTCTTCTATCTCCACTGACACTATCTAGCCACACATAACATAATGTCTAGTTAAAGACTGTTCGAATAGCATTCTAATTGATCTCCAATGAATTTTTGAAATACAAACCCTATTGAATGTCCCCACAGCTTCAAAAAGTTTCACTGACTTGCTCTCATTCCTAAAATAATGTCAAATTCTATACAATAGTCTGCAGGGCCAGCAAGATCTGACCCAGACTTCCTGAAGCAATGTTGTCTTGCTCTCCTTCCAACTCCCCTATGTTCTAGCCACTCTAGCTTTCATTCACTTCAGCTGATGTTCTAAGTATATTAGAATATTGTTACTTACCCTTTTCATGAATCCTTACTTCAAAATTCAAACCAAGTGTCATTTTCCAAGGGAAGCTTTTGTTGAAACCTGAACTTTTTTGGATTCTTCTTTCTATTTTCTCAGCACCATGTAACCTCTACCTAGAAGGATTCTCACAATTTACGATATGCACCTTTGTGTGACCACTTATTTAGGGTCTCTCTCAATTGAATGTATGCTCCCTGAGGGTAGAAACCAAGTCTTTTTCACTCACCACTCTGTCTCTAACTCCTAGCAGGGGTGCTGTTATTAAAAAAAAAGTTAAACCAATATTTATTAAAGAAACTTGTGTCATTCAATAAGATAGTCTTGTACAATGAGATTTAAGCACACACAAACACAGCTTGCCATTAGATGGGAAAAGGAATTGTGTTTTTATATTTGCTTTCAATCTCTCAAGGTCTTAAAATTAATGATTTGCATCAGCCTGAATCCAGACTTCTGAGATCAACTAGTTTAAATGGTCATTTTAACAGATGAAGAAACTAAGAATCTAAATTCATACAATTATATCTTAACTCCAGCTATGGGTGAATGAAAGAACATCATAGTCTTCAATAAAAAAAATATTTTTAAGCTCTTCCTTATGTGTTGTCATGGATATTGTTCTATAAACTCTTCCAAGTCTGAACTGAGATCTGTTGGAGTCGGGCATTTATTATAGGGGAGGATTATTATATTAATCCCTCTAATTTTGAATGTGTTTCAAAAAGCCTATTATAAAAAAGTTTTTTTAAAAAAGGTTTACTATAAAAGAATTACTTCATTTCGCAAAAAAAAATTTAAATGATAAAAATTGTAAGTACTTATATGAGTTTGGGGTTTGAAATATCAGTATATCTCTATTAAAAGTATATCAGAAATGCTGGCAAATCTGCACAAAGGAAAGTTAAGAGGCATATTTTTTTAAAATGAAGAAATGAAAACCTATTTCACAAATAATATGAAGATAGGTCAGAAAATCTAAGGAAATCAATGAACTAGAATATCAAAATTTCACCACAAACAGCATTGCTTATATTCTGGAGAAAGTTAGAAATACAATGGAAAAATTTCTGTTTACAACAGTGTGTGAGCTGTTTCATATGTGTATATTGAACTGAGCCATATATTAAATAAAATCCAAATGGGAAAGTCACTAAATAAATACATTTTTGATTAAAAAATTTAATGAAAGTGATAATATTCTACTACTTAGCTATCTTTCTTTTAGATAGGTTAATTCACTTAGCCTGCTCTTTATTTAAAATAACAATAATAAAACCTCAGCTGTAAGTATATGAAAGGCACTGAAGATAAAGTGACAAAGGGATACTCTGTGAGAGTCCCTTCCCTCAGGTAGCTCCATCATTAGAGAGAGACAAAAATAGAGAGAGTTATAGTACAGTATAAAAACCATAACAGTGATACAAGGAAGGCACGAGAGCTATAATGAGAAAGGATTGATTATTACTATCATTTTGGTGGGGGGTGGTGTCAGGTAAGGAAAGACTGAGTGAATTTGGTGAAAGTTTTACCAAGAAGTTAACTTTTGAACTTGTACTTGAAGGATGAGAAGGAATTAGATATTGCACAAAGAGGAAAGGCTACAGAAAATATTTTAGTGACACGGCATGTGTAAAGACAAACATGTGGCCACAGTCAGTGAAGGCGAGGTAGTTTTGTTGGGGACAGGGAGACAAATAGCAGGAGAACAAATTAAAAGACAGACGAAGGTCCAGTTCACAAATAGCCTCATAAATGATACCACTGAGTTTTTAATAAATCATACATTAGAGGGAAACATAAAGATTTTATAAACAAGTGTGATATAATCACAGTAGCATTTTCAAAATTCCCTCCATCAAGATTCTTTGGAATGAATGGTAGTTGTGTTGGAGAGGAGCAAAAGTTCTGACAGGGAGAACTTCGCAGGTCTTTGGGGCTGTCAAGACTGCTATAATAGTGCAAGTGTGGAAATAAAACAAATGACCGCTACTAAGGACTGACTAAGCAAATTATTGCTAATTTCTTCCACCATGAGGTTAAGTTTTGCTTTCGGCTTACACAATCATGATCCAAAGATTTGTGAGCAATGTTACACTTAAAATCATTGTAGGAAACACATCCTGGGAAATAAGGATGTTAATACTTCAGAAGTCGACTAATTTGAAATTCTTGGTATAAAACATGAGTATAATTGTGCTTCTTAACAAGTTTATGTCAGTTCCTATGGGAGGTATTTCAAGTTAACACTTGGACTGTTGTATGTAGAAAATTGATACTAATACTAAATCACAGTGCTTTGCAGTTTTTGCTTTCTTGAAGAAATCTTAAGCTGGGCACAGAGCTCATCTTCAAGTCTTAAGTCCTTTTTATAACAATGAGAAATGCCTTTTTGGAGATAGGTGACTTTCACAAGTCTGTAACTTGTCAACACTGCCAGTTTACTTTGTGGACAGTGTTCATTTTACCCACCCATCACCTTTCACTTTTTCATTAATCAAATCATTTGGTAGAGGTGAAATCATAAGTGGCTGTGTACCCATTTTACTTTGCCTGCGTGGCTTGCTGCTGGGCCTGTTCAGTGTTTAACGCCTAATTGGACTTTGAATCAATGCATATAAATAGAGCTTTTGATCTGTAGTGCTTTCATAAAAAGGTTTTTATTTTCATAATAAAGTGCTTTGCTCTAAAAAAAAAAGAGTTTATGGGTATCCATTCTACAGTTAACACCTTGAATCTGTATTCTAACACATTCATCAGTTGTTGTATAAGGCAAATTATTTAATTTCCCTGGTTTTCCTCTGTTTTATCATCTGAAATGTGGGGCCTTTTTACCTACATCATAATGTTCTTGGGAAGATTTATTCTAAAAGTATGCAGACATCTTAGCACCTTGCCCAAGACATGATAAGCACCCAATAAATGTTAGCCACTTCTATGATTGTGGTCAGCATTATCATTCTGTCCACAATCATAGAATCATTAACTTGCAGTTGGTATAGTTATTTAGTGTCCCTTATAAATTTGTTCCTCAAAATAGGCTTCTGCTGTATGTAGTAATCCCATTTCTTAATTGAGACTCAGAGTTTATGACCTACCCAAGAGTTCATGGATAGATGGTGGAAGAGCCTGGCATAAAACTAGGTCTGGCTCAAAATCTTCTTTTCTCACGACACTATCTTGTCTCCCAAAGGCAGGTGTTCTTGGTAGAAGAAATAACCATCCCTGAGGAAACATAATTACCTCACTGCACGTCAAACTGCATATTCATTAATTTTAATGAAAATTTGAAACTTTGTGATTCTTGTGCTTGGTTTCAGTTAATCTGTCCTCATGAAAAGCTCAGAAAACAGTCATCTTAATAAGGCCCCTGGAAACTGATTAGCTAGCAAGTTGACCCACTGTATAGCACTTACGAGACGGAATTCTGTTTGCTATAAAGAGTTTTGTAATAAGACCCAGAGAGACAGTTTCATCATTCGCAGTTAAGCAAACTCTGGCTTCAGTTTCTCTTTAATTAATGATAAGCAAATATTGAATTAAAAACAATATAGAATGGTTGCTCCAGAAAATGACATTTAAATTTTTTTTTTCCCAAATAGTCCAAACTTTTGCAGCCTGACTAGAAGTAGATTAAGTCTATTTCTAGGAGGGCAATAGACAATTGAGTACTCCTAAATTTTGTGATGAAACATACCATATTAATCTGTATCAAATAATTAGGGAATATAATCACTGATTAAAATCCTTCAAAGTCAGCAGCAAACCACTACTGTTATCACAATTGAACAGTCTTTTACATATTCAATGACTAGAAAGTTACACATTAATGGATGCTAAATGATATTTAATCGTCCCTGAACAAATATATACAGAAGAGTTGACTAAGAAAAAGCCTACTCATGTGGATATAGGATATAGATATTAAATGTGAGATATAAATAAATACTAGCATTACAAAATAGGATATGCCATGCCTGCACATTCTGAATGGGGGTGATGGTCTGTGAGCTGCAATAATTGGGCAAAGTATTACCCACAAGGCTATAGTTGCAAGATCTGAAATTGGAAGAACTTTCTATGGTTTCTGCATACCTTTTGTGTGTGCATTATGAACTAAACTATGATAAATGCTTATGCATATGATATGAACATTTTCTAGAAATAAAGCAGGCTGCAAAATCTGGCCACCGCATAAAGATTATATTAAAAGATATCAGAAGAAGTTACTATAGAAAAAAATGCTAAAATAAAGTTGCTTTAAGTAGGAAATCGAATTTGCAGTTAAATATATCAGGAAAACAATTGCAGATGTGTCTGTGTGTGTATTTGTATGTTTGTGTATAAAAACTTATGGAATATAAATGAGGCCATATGCCGAGGGATATTCACATATAGACATAGATGTTTTTGTAGTTAAACATAACATGAAAGACTGAAATTAGGAATTAAGTACCTGAAATTTTGTTTAAAACAAGCCTCAGGCAAATTGATTTTGGAGTTAGAAGTAGAAGGTAAAAATTGTTAAATAGAAGGCTGTATAATAATTAACACAATATAATAATAAGATGATGATGATAATGATAAATAATAATAATAATATACATGTGGGGGAAAATGGCCCTGTATTCTATATCTTAATCTGCAAAACTTGGGTGTCATTAGGTACCGCTTCTTCCTTCTACTGAGCTTTGTATTGCTTAAGTGTAAATGGATAACAACAAAGAAAAACAACTATAGATTAAAAATATTAAAATGTGCAATTAGTGTTTGAATAAATGTCAAATGTTATAATGTATGAAAAGCATTTAGTAAAGTGTCTGCAAATATGTATATATATGTTATGTACGTATGTTGTGGTTTTATTTGCAACAACAAAACAGTTCAGTCTTGCAAATATGTTTTTATTTTCAACAATGCTCATTTATTATCAGACAAAAGGATAATTATCAGAAGGAAACAGACATGTAATTCAAAATTGAAAAATAATATACAAATTTATTGTCAACAGGGTATTCTATTTTATTGATATTTTTAAATGTAAGGATTAGTCTAATAAATAATTAAATTGTATTGGTTTAATTTGTGTCTCTAATTTATTAAATTAAGATGAAAGGGAGAATTAAATTAAGATGTTCTCTCAATAATTAAATATGCATATTATAAAAACCCACATCTAATGTTAAAGCTCCAGGAAATAAGTAAGAATTAAAGCATTAACATAATTAAAATTATCTGCCATGACTCAGTAGTCACTATCACATTTAATGGAGAAAGGTTAGCAACATCTCAATTAATATCAGAGAGGATGAAGATTCCAGTTATCACCATTATTATTAATTTTGTAAATCTCTAGAGTAAGGATCTTTGTGAGGGTGAGGATAAAGAAAACAGGAGAAATGGAGAGTAGAAAGAGAGGAGCCAAATGCAATAATGGTTAGAAAAATAAATAGTAGACTTAAGTATTAATAAGGAAAAGGCAACTTTCCTTTTATTTCTGGGTAATATGATGGTTTACTTAGAAAATTTTAAAAAGCCAATCAAAAACTATTAAAATTAATAAAATTATATTAATATAATCTGTTAAAAATACATATGCAAAAAATGATCAGCTTAGCAATGTATGACTGTCAGTCTCAATATTACTATTGGCCAGAACAAGAAATAAAAAAAGCTGAAAATGGTACTAAGTATTGGACTGATTTAAAGGCACTGGGAAAATTTACTGAGGGACACCTAAAAATTAATAAATGATGGAAAAGCATGTCATAGTTTATATTGAATTATACCCAATATTATAAAGACATTAATTCTACCCTCAAGGTAATTTATAAATATGATGCAATTATAATCAAATCATATTTTTTGTAAAATGACATAGATTCTAAATTTACAATAATAAATGTTTATATAATTATATATTTATTGTATTTTATAGATATTTCATATAATTATATTAAAACTTCTGTATATAATGATATATATTATATTTTATGGAAAAATAATAGGCAGCTGTTACTATAATTGTGAAGAATTATAGTAATTTTATTATATAATTGTGAAGAATATTAGGTGAGGAAATACATTGCCAGGTATTAAGGCATATTCATTCTATAATAGTCTTAACAGTGGAAAAGTAGTCTAATAATGATACATAATAGAAATCAGTAAAACAAATCACAGACAGTAGGAATATTTCAAGGGATTTCATTATGACAGAATGACATTGAATTCCATTTTACACCAGTGCACACCTCACAATTTTCTTTGCTTCATAATTGGTCACAGATTGGGAAAATCTATTTATTTCACCAAGCATTAGTTTTTGTCTTCCTCGCCAGAATGTACATCATAAGAGCAGTCACCCTATCTCCATTTGCTCACTGTTGTGTCCCAAGCACACAACATAGTGTTTTGAGTATAGTAAGTGTGCATTATTTTGAATAAACAGGGAAAGGATAAATTATTAATTAAATGAGGCTCTGATATTCAGTTATATTGGAAAAATTTAGGTTACTTTGTGGAATCTTTGTATTCCATATACTAAAATTAAAGATTGTTTAAAAAGTTAACTTAAAAAAATAAATCATGATTTGTTCCAGATGAACATTGACATAATGTTTAAGGTTGAGAAAGTTTTTCTTAGCATAGTAGAGGAAAGAGGGAAGGAAGGAAGGAAGGAAGGGAGGGAGGGAGGGAGGGGGAAGAAGCAAGGAGAGAGAGAAAGATATACATTTCTATATGTTTAAAAGCATCATCAATAAATTATAATGCATAGATAAAATGGGAAGCTTTACTATAAATAACAGCATATTTATGTCTTTTGAAACAAAGTAGCCTTATTAATCAGTTAAAAAAACATGCAAAAAACTGAAACACACAAACAAACAGATATCAAAGGTCGTGAACAATTACAAATAGAAGAAATATGAACAAATTGCAAACATAAAAATATCAATTATACCTATACCAAAGAAAATACATATTATAGGAAGCATCATGTTTTTAAATAATCAGCTGGGCAATATGAAACAAGTATATATAATAAATATCTATGGTATGTAAGATACATAATATACAATTATACATATCTATATATATATAATTATCATTGCTAGTACAGAAAATAATGGGCATTCCTGCAAAACTGCCAGGAGTCAAATTGCCAAAAACTTTATGAGATATTTATTTACCGTTCAACTATTACTTATTGAGTCCCTAATTTGTCTTAGGCACCACAGATAAAGTGGAAAATTAAAAAAAGAGATCAAAACCCCTTTCCACACTATAAATCACAGAGAGACAACAAACAAGCTAATTCAGTAAAAAATATTATATAGTGGTAAATGATATGGAGAAAACAAGTAAATCAGCAAAGTATGATAGCAATAGTAGCAATAATTGTTTATATAGCACTGTCAGTATTCTAGCTCTTTATACACTTTTCCTCATTTAATTCTCAAAGCGACACTGGAGCATTTACTGTTACTATTCCTGTTTTAAAGATAATGAAAACAAACTTACAGAGATATGTGACCCAAACAAGTTCTCACAGCATGTAAGGACAGACCCAGAATATGGAACTGACAATCTGGCTCCAGCATTCTCACACTTCACCATCATCAGGGGCTGAGGAGCACACCATAGAGATATCTGAGGAAAGACAATTCCAGGTAGAGGAATCAAGTAAAAATGCCTAAGACTGGCATAACCCTGGTATGTATGAGGCCAGTGTAGTTAGAAGGATCAAAGGGGATGGTGGGAAATGTGGATGAGGTCAGAAAACTAACAGGGGCCAGTTCATGTTGCGCCTTATAGTTAATTGTAAGGACTTTGGATTTGACTTTGGATGAAATGAGCACCTTATTAGGATTCTGCTTTGAGGAGTGAGATCACCTAAATCACTTTGTAAAAGGATTATTATGGGTACCATGTTCAAAATTGACCTTAGTGGGGAAGGATGGAAACAGGGAAGCAATTGGAAGGAAATTTGCATTAGAAAGGATGGTGAAGACCACTATGGGGTAACAGTAAAAAGCAGTTGGATGCTGGATAGTCTAAAATACTGGATCATTCTAAACAAATATAAGAGAACTTATCATAGCATTTTTATTTTATTAATTAGAAAAACAAATCATATATTAAAAGGCATGCTTTGTCCTGGGTGAGACCAATGAACTGGAGAGTAGGTGTTGCAACTATGTTGAGATTCATGGGGGTGATGATGGAAAACTACCATACCAAGGAACCGAGAGTCTACAACTGTAAGCAAGAGAGTCCCATCCATCGACCGTATGGGATCACAGCCCCCTCTCAATTAGAGGTGAAGGGGATGTCACCATCCCAGAATCCTCAGAATTGGGGAATGAACTATGGACTAAAGTAGAATTACTGGTATTCTACTGTAGACTTATTGTGATTCTAGCAACGGAATAAATTATATCATTGATGTAGTGGTAGTGTCCACTGGAAGTTCTGAGGGCAGGGAGAGGGAAAAACTGGTTTAATACGGGGACATTTTGGGGACTTGTGAATTGTCCTGAATGACATTGCAATGACAGATACAGGCCATTATAAATCTTGCCATAACTTACAGAATTGGGTGGGAGAGAGTGTAAACTACAATGTAAACTGTAATACATGCTTAGTGGCAATGCTCCAAAATGTGCTCATCAATTGCAATAAATATACTTCACTAATGAAAAAAAAGCAAAAATAAATTAAAAAATAAAAGGCATGCTTTGTGAAGAATCTTAAATAATATGTAAAACCCCAATAAGCTGCTGGTGAAAAAATGGTATTCATATCCAGTAAATTGCCACATACTTTTTGAGCCCAATTTTAATAAATTACATAAAAATATGTGAAAGAAGACAAGGTAACTGCACTGAAACTTAAATAGCAGTAATCTCTAATGACTGATTTATACTGAATTTTTCATTTTTACTGCAGATGAAATTTTATAAAACAGCACACTTACACTTTATTTATATTCTGGAAAAATATATTTTATAAAGAAAGGATATTTAAAGATGCTCTATCACTATCAAATTTTTAAAACTCCAAGGTTTTTATTAAATACAAAAACTTGTTGATTTTATTGAATTATATTAATCAATGGAACAATATTTTAAAATTCTAGTTTAATTATAAATTAATAAGGAAAGCTTAACTTATTCTATCTATAATGTCAGGGTGATTTGTTAGCAATTTTGACAAATATTCAAATAGATTCTTGCCTCAGACCATATGACAAATTAATGTCATATCATTTTAAAACATTAACTGTTAAATAAAGTAAACTGCAACCTCTATTAGGAAGCAGATTAAGAGGCCTTCTTATTGTTTTCATTTCCACACTTAGTAAGAAAATATAAATAGGTTAGTCTGCTTAAATTAGCAATTCATTTTCATTTACAAATGGTTTTCAAAAGGTCTTTGCTATTTGTGTATGTGTGTGTGTGTGGAAAGGAGAGCATATGTTTCTCGTTTTCCTTTAGGAAAATAAAAATTCAACAAAGGATGAAGAAGAATGTTTCTTCTCACATTGCACCAATCCAGTTTTATATTTGCATCATTGAAGAGAAATTTGTAATTACTTACTGTGTAATTATAAATGTGTTAATTACATTTCATTAGCTATTTATTATCTGCACCAAAACCAAAGGTGATTGATTGATTTACTGATTGATTGATTTGTCTGAGGTCATATAGACTTTAAGGAACTGCAATGTTGCCTCAAGCTTGTACTTTAAGAAATTAGGTACAAGGGATGGCAAAATATATTAATATTATCATGGCATGAAATTACTGTTCATAACAAATATTATTTTCTTTCAAATATAAAAATAACCAAAGAAATTAGGTACCATATCTTAGTCCTGGATGTGCAACACATTCTGAACTAAATATTAATATAATTTGTTAAGAAGAGCCTGGAAAGCCATGCTTTTATAATGACACACATATCTACTAATTTGACCCACTATTCCATCAGCCTTCAGATCAAAACCAGTTTGACTAGAGCAGATAAGAAATACACAATCTAGCATCCTTATGGTTAAAACATTGTAGTTACTACAATCTGTAAAGGGACATTTTTAGCATGATATGACTCGTAGGAAACACGAAGACATGGGAAAATAATTAAATGTATGCTTTGTAATTCTAAATGTGGAAATCTTTGAAGAGTTATACCACACCCTGGAATTTTTTTTTATATCATATTATGAAACATAATTAAAAATTTTAATTTTTCCACCACAAAATACCCTCTAAGTAGGCAAATTTATAACTACTTCTAAAATTCACTTACCTCATTTTTAATAAGAAAAAGTCTTTTGATTTTAGGTTAGTATTTGAACACCTTTTCAATTACCTTTTTTTTTTTTTTTTTACTTTTTATTGTTGTAACATTTATGCCATTCAAAATT
This sequence comes from Cabassous unicinctus, assembly GCA_029593785.1. NCBI lineage: Eukaryota > Metazoa > Chordata > Mammalia > Cingulata > Chlamyphoridae > Cabassous > Cabassous unicinctus. The sequence goes on along the minus strand of JAQZBX010073457.1, from coordinate 3,650 downwards.
TCCCAGTTTAACCACTTTCAATTGTACCATTCGGTGGTATTAATTAATCCTCACTACTTGTATCAGCAAGAATCAGTCAATCTACTATTTTTTCCCTCAAATTGGGTCCTTTCAAAATAATTCTTTAGCCTAACTTTCTTATGTCCTAGACAATAACGTGTTGACCACAAATATTATTGGAGCATAGAAGACAAAATCAAGTCAATTTTGTTTTGTTCAACATGTGTTGCTGATCATTTTGCTCATGGCCTCTTTCACATCCTTGTTCCTCAGACTGTAGATCATGGGATTCAGTATGGGGATCTCCGTAGTATAAAACACAGCCACCATTTTCCCCTGCTCCACAGACTCCTCAGTGGGTCGTCTGAGATACATGAAGATAACAGTTCCGTAAAATATGATGACAGCTGTCAGATGGGACCCGTAAGTGGAGAAGGCCTTCCACCTCCCTTCTGCTGAGCACATTCATAGGATGGCAACGAGAATGAACAGATAAGAGATGGTAACTACAGTCAGGGAATATGTGAAGTTAATGCCTGCAAGTATTAATCTTGTATATTCTTTTACAAAGGTCCCAGCACAGGCCATTTTGATGAGAGGTGGGTCTGCACAGAAGTGGTTGAATTCAATTTTTCCACAGAAGTACAAGCCGTATGTCCACAGTGTTGCTGCCAGACTAATCAGAAAACCACATATGCAAGGGAAAGAAATCAGTCATATACAGACAACCCTTGACATTTTACTGGCATAGAGCAGAGGCTTGCCAATTGCCATGTCTCTATCAAAGGCCATCAAAGCAAGGATGAAGACCTCTACATGGACAAGGGCAATGAAGAAAAAACACTGTACTAAACAACCAGCATAAGAAATATTTTTGGTCTCTGATAACAGGTTTTCTAGCATTTTAGGGGTGACATTGGAAGCAAACCAAACATCGACAAATGATTGAGGAAAAATACGTGGGGCTATTAAGCTGTGGACTGACCTTAATTAACATGATCATACCAATATTGCCCACAACGGTGATAATATAGACCACGAGAAAAATGGTGAAGAAGAGAACTTGCCATTCCTGACAACTGGTTAATCCCCAAAGAATAAACTCTGTCACATCAGTGAAATTGAGCATTTTCACAGTTCTAAACAGATATTAATTTTTAAAAACTTTGTGATATCTAAAAGGAAATAAGTGGAAAAAATCAAGACTTGTTCATGTATTAATTTCCATGTTTCCTGTCATTGTCATCTTTATTAAATATCTATGGCTGCACTTTGCCATTCTTTTCAGAGAATCTTTCCAGTGTGTGAACCTGCTAGGTAACTGGCTCTCTAAATTTAATTAAGATTAATTAACACACAGACACTATTAGATAGCAGTTATACAAAGTATCTTGATTGAAAGATAACACTAAATACTTCATTGGCTCAATGTCCAAGACTATTTCTTTACCATCCTTTGTTTCCAAAGCTCTTTGCTATTTTTATATTTTAAAATTAAAGATATTAAATTATATTAATTATATTAATTAAAGATATAAAATTATAATTAAAGATATTTATGGAGGGCTATAGATATCTTTTTAACAGAATTCAGAAAAATCATTTTACCTCTTGTCCCTTTTGTCCCTTTTTTATCCTCCTTCATTCTAGATGGAAGCTACTGAACCAAATAATTCATCAGCCCTAAATGTCATGTAATTAGTCTCATTCTTGCACTAATTTAAATTGAAAAGGGGCAAACTGATTTAAAAATAGCCACCAAGGTCAACTATAAAAGGGTGAACTACTTATTTACTTTCATTTTATTATGCATATTCCCTGGACAGGGACTCCCCCTCAAATCTAACATGCATTTATAATCCATTAGATATCATCTATTGCTTTGTTCTGGAGACTTAAATATGAGTAAAAGAAGGGGATTGATATCAGCATTTGCACGGGAATTAATGTAAATAAATACTTTCAAAAAAGGTGATATATTATTATACAGTTATTATGAACACATAAATTATTATTGAAATTATTGAGTCAACTCTGGGGAACCACTGAAATCTGGCAAAACTTATAAGATATTTTGAAAAGTTATTTTCAAATACAGTTTGTATAATATGAACCATTTTCTAAAACAATATTTATCTAATTATATTTCTAAGAAAACACTAGTATCTTACATGATGGTAATAGGAATTATGGAGAAAAGACAAGAGTTCCTTCATCAGATAATAATTGGAAATCTCTATACCCTACCTGAACTCTTAGGGATGCACAGTCTACAGTAATAAAGTCAAACTATGAGAAGTTCTATGGGAAAGAAATCTGTGAAAGTTAGTTTAACTAGCATGTTCTTAGGATTAAAATTCCAAAAATTACATAACAGATTCCATCAACATCATTGAACATTCATGTTCTTTAGAGTTGAGAGCAATTTTGTAAAAAATTGAGATATCTTTTCAGCAAGACAATAGATTTGTTGAAGATGGGAATTATGCCTTGCTCTCTGAGGGCTAAACGTCATCTCTAGGGCAAATGACGGTTGCTAAGATCCTAAATTTAACCTTCAGAATTATACTTTGTTAAACAACCATTTGCTGGACTCTATCCATTATTACCACTACCTAGTGATTAGGAAAGACAGAGCAGGCAAGAACGTTAATCTCATTGCTATGGTGAAAATAAACAGACTCATACCCACAAAGGTGACACATAATCTCTACCCACTTCACTAGAAAAGAAAATTTGCCATTTTTACATTCAAGAACAAACCTATAAACCAAAGTGGCTTAGATGACTACATGACTTCAGAGTCTCAGTCTAAGTACTGAAAATTCATGGATTAACAAGTGAATTATTAAAAAAATTAAAGAACAATAACAACCAAAATAGTTTAAAATTGGATATACTGCCTTGCAATATGTTTATACACAGAATGCAAAATCTGTTAGAGAGTTGGTACATTCATCTCTAAGGTCTTGCGTTTTACACTATAAAAGACACCACCCTTCTCACAGATGTGTCATCCTCACCCAGCCCCACTCCCCAGGCTTCATGTTACCTGTATGGGGATCATTTTCCACTGGAAGAGATTCTCAATTTCACCTTGACATGACCATTGGATTTAAGCACACACAGGTATATGGAGATCATGAACGCTTGGAGAAAACATGTAATCTCATTGAATTACAGTTGAACATCAATCTACTAGGTATAAACAGAGTTTCCTTAAATTCTACTAAAATCTAAGTCAATAATATTCATTTTGCTATTGTTCAATTCACCGTTCACAACAGGCATGCATATTAATAAATTGGCCTAAATTCTTTATCCACCAATTTATCATTTATGTCACAAATGATAAATTACTACTTTAAAGTAATATATTTGTGAGCCTTTAAGAAATATGATACAAGGTGGTAATAATAAGGTGTTATATGGGAAAAATATAACTAATATAAATAATGGATGATAAAACTATTTAATAATCTTTAACCAATTGTAACAAATGTAAATACTGTTAAAAATGGTACAACTATTTAGAAAATGCTATCATCAATGATAATGGATGTTCCACTCTAATGCAAGGTATTGGTGGTGGGGTGGTTCACAGGAATCCTGTATTGCATGCATGACTGTTTTGCAAACTCACAACTTCT
>JAQZBX010073456.1:0-14920 GCA_029593785.1 Cabassous unicinctus | reverse complement strand
CAAGATAGAAGGCACAATTTTAAAGACCTAACCTGTGAAGTGAAGGTCATTGGTGACACATATGAAAGCTGGCACCATGTGGAAGAAGACTACACAGGCTGTGCATACGAGGAGGTGGGCATCATTGGGGCCATCTTGGAAGCTGATCACCCCAATACTAAGAAAAAAGTTTTTTTTTTTTTTAACTATGTCAGGAGACCAGAAATCCAGTTAGTTATTGCTTTAAATCTTATTGCTTTAAGATTAAAGTTAGTTATTAATCAGTATTTATCTTTTCTATGATTTGAACAATAATTATGCTCCTCCCCACAAAACTGTGGTCCCAAAACATAATTTGAAAATTAACAAATAGCTAATATTTAAAATATAAAACCCATGAAATGTCATTATATGTTATCAATATATGTTTCTCTAGTAATTTTTTTTTATACTGGCAATGATCTGAAAAAAACAAAATCATTAATTTCTGGAATTTTAAATTATTTAAAAACCAGCAATGCAATAGCCAAATCTTCAAAAGTAATTTCCTTTCTGAGCCTGGACTTTATTACACTTAGTTTATATAAGAGATTAATTTATTTTGTTGCTTTCCTTAAATATGAGAGGTAACTTTCATTTACTGAGTACTTGTAATGTGCCAGATGCTTGCTCTGCTAGGCACCTCAGTGGGTCATCATCTCCTTTAATCACCATGCACACTAGACGTGAGGCCCACGACTCTAGAATACAGCTAGCTTCCTGCACCACATCAACCAAATGGTAGAGAAGCCCTGGGCTTACGGAAGTTAAACTTAAGGCAGGACTGATAAATGCACCTTTTATTTCCACTCTCATTTTCCTTGGAAATGTATAGCCTTAGACTTGATCAGTCTTACTTACCAAAAAATGAATCTTATTATTCACCTTTTACAGGCAGAGGGAACCACAGGGATAAATTTCAAAGGTGTTTCCCATAATGGGTTAAAAAAAAAATAGGAGGTCTGCACTGGAGCTAGTGTATGAGGAACAAAGAGAACTTGGGAGGTGAGATTGGAGAAATATTCAGAATAGATCAGTGGGAAAATGTAGATCAAGAGGATAACACAATCTGAATTTTATTTTAAAAAATGAATAAAAGAAAAACTCTCTCTTGACTACACCAAGGGTGGGAGGGATGAAAGCCATGGTGGCAGGGCAGTAATCAGCTCATGTATATCATTCAAGAACACAATGGAGGAAATTCTTAACTCATCTGGGAAAGTTTAGGAATTATCTGAGAGGAAATGTTTGTGTTGAACATTTCTGGATAATAAGATATTGCTGGGGAAGGTGGAAATGGCAGAAGGAATAACATATACAAAGGGCTGAAAGCATGAAACATCAGGCAAATTTCAAGATTTGTGAGTAATTCAGCATGGTTTAAGTTTAGGGTGTGTTTCAGAACACTAGGAGATGACAGTTAAAAAAAAAATAGGTGAGGATGAACTCATAAAGAGCCCTGAATGCTGAGATCAGGAACTCAGGCTGTATTCTGTAAAGGGTGGGTAACTGGTAAATAGTTCAAAGTAAGGACATAATCAGATGTCAGTCTTGGAAATATAATTGTCATTAAAATGAAGACTTTGAATTGTAAGAGATCGAGACTGCTGGGGGTGTTGCTGAGGGGGAGGTGGAAACATATATGGAGGCTATTTATTTGTCCCCTCAAAAAGATAATGAAGATCTGGCAGTCACATAGAATGGGAGATGGATTCCAGAGTTATTTAGGAGCAAGAATGGACAGGAATGGAAACTTCATTAGAATACAAGATCTATAAGGGGCAGAGATTGCTAACTATTTTATTCTCTGCTGTATCTCCAGAGTTTTGAAAAGTGCCTGCCAATTAGAAGAAAGTTAATAAAAGATTTGTTGAATGAATGAATGGATGGATGAATTAATGACCAATTGAGGAGGGTGCATTTTTCTATTAAATTAACAAATATTTATTAACCACCTACTATGTGCCAAGTAATGTTCCAAGTACTAGACACACAATGCTGAAGAAATCCGAATCTAGCTAGCTAGGTTGTATCACTAACATCCAACTCCTTCCATCCACCTATACATCCATCCACCAACCCATCCATCCATCTGTCTACCATCCAACTGACCATCCATCTATTCATTTATGTTCCTATTCACCTTTCTATGTATCACTCTATTTATCATTATTGTGGCAAAACAGTTATATTTAAAACCAAAACTGTTTCTCACTTACAAAGACTGGAGAGAGAAGATGGAAAGAATTTTTGAAGTGCAAAATGAAGCCTAGGACTGAGGAGTAAAATCTCACTGGGTAGCAAAATTTCCAAGAAATGAGGATAGATCCTGGAAATTTAAAAATCCTGCAGATCATATGAGTTGTGGGATGGGATGAATGCAGAAGGTTGGAAGCAGGAAAGAAAATTGGCTGGTGAAAAATTCATGCTATTCAAGTGGTTGAAAGCTTCTACCACTTGAGTTTAGCTAATATTCATTCTCCAAGTCTGATTGTTTGCTTGCATTTTTGTAATCCAGACCCTATCAAACCTCTGCTAAAATCTGCTATATGCAAGTTTCTTTGTGAGAGATTCAGATGGCGGTGAAGGATTGAGGAAAATGAGTTGTAATCTATTTCTCAGTTAGCAGGGAACAGAGAGAAGAAAATCAGCCACACGAATTGAGATGTAAGGTACAGAGTTATGGGTAGCTATCAAAAAGAAAAGCTTCACATTTTCAGATATCTTTTGGAGTATGATCAGCTTTGCAAGTAATAGAAATTTATTTCCAATTGTGTTTAATTCTCAACAGATAAATTAATATCACCTAATAGTCGAGTTATATATCGTAGTTGTTCCAAAAGCCAAATGATTATTTATTTATATATATTACTGGAATGCACGATGCTGTGTGTGTTTGTATATATGTGTCAAATGGTGTTAGTGATGAGTTTAAATGGTTGAGATGATAAAGAGAAGTGGCTTTCCAGTAGGTTATGGTGGTTCTTACTTATCTCTTGCCAAAATGCAGGTAGAATTACAACTATGCAATAAGCATGATTCCACCAAACCAGCCAAGATTCAGGTATCCAGTCCTGTCCGGGCATAAGCCAGAGCTAAATGCTACAATTCCCTTCCCAAAGACCTGTATGTTTAAACCACTCCTCTAAATTATGGCTCCAACAGAAGTGATGCAACTTTTTTCTTTATGGACAGACATCTACAAACATCAATTTAAATTCGTTTTGCTAGCAGCTGTAAGTTGTTGGTGAATATATTTTCAAGTGTAGTTTTGTACTTGAGACCATGTTTAAAATACAGTAATAATTTCACCAATGGCAAAGCTCAGCAGTAACAAGGCTAGTTGGAATGAACTCTCTGCATTTCAGAGTGGACTGTTAGACTAATACTTTTGACAACCATACAAGACCTATTCTTTTTGCTTACAGGTAATTACCAAGTGAGGAAGACTGCGGGTTTGCTAATCCTATTGCCTTCAGCGAGTCCTTCTCAAAATTTAAAGTACATACAAAAGATTGCTCTGAGAGTGCTTATAAAATACAAGATCCTGAGCCCCATATCAGATAATGTAATTCAGTAAGTCTCTAATGACTTGCTGGAATGTGCATTTTTAACAAGTAACACAGGTGTTTCTGATACAGTCGGTGCAGGGAAACTAAGGGAGATTTCAGAAACTTAAATGGTAGATTTATTCCATCTCTTCCAAAATTGCTTCCTCTGTTAGCCCACAAATGCTTGAAATTCTTTTAAGGGGAGGAAGGTCTTTTCAATTCACAAGTAGAGATGAAACTTGTCTAGTAATTTCAAGACCTAATGAGAAATAAGAGTCTCACAGTATACTGTGCTAAGCCTGTGTCTTAGGGATTGTGGAGAATTTCTTTGCTCTGAAAGAAAAAATGCTGCCTTTGGAAACCACTGGCACTAAGCTCCCTAAAACCATAATGCCTAGGACATAGGAAGAATGTGTAAAAAGCATTCATTCATTTTAGTATATATGTGAGACAATTATATTGTGTATTTCATTATAGCAGTCAAATGGAATTTCCTAACATGATCTCTTATGCTTCATTCTTTGCATTAAACCATCAAAAATATACACAAGCATTTATTACACACAGAAGATTGATTAAATGTTTAAAACTAAAATGAAGGTTACAACTTTTATCATTGATAGTTATCTTTTTACTATAGTCTAAATTTTTGGAGACGAAGCTGGACTATACATTTTTTGAAGAGCAGGTGTTTATTGTTGGTTACAAGTGGTTTCATTTTTAAATATCTCACAACATCTAATCTAGTTCCTTGAATAGTGTGTGCTCACTAATATGTCCTTGTTAATATATTGATGGCTTGAGGAGCTTACTAATCAATGAAGCAAACAGGGCACCATTTTAATATTTACCTGTTGGAGATATGAAAATGTAATGTGAGTATAGAATCAAAAAGGCAATTAAAATGCCAAAGAAATCTTAAGAACAACTGTGATATTATTATCCTCTTGTGAAAATTCCCTTGAGAGCTCACAAAAGAAAGGAAGAACCCTAAAACTCCTACTTTCCATGGTCTTCCATGTTCTAAATACATAACATTTTCAATCATATCTCAAATGACTCCCTGTTGTATGTGCCGTGTTCTCCATCACATTTCCCTGGACATACCTAGAGTGTTTCCACATTTTATATCTCAAATTGTGCCATATTTTCAAAACCCTCTTTTACTTGTAGATTACCTGTAGGAATCTCATTTTTCTTCAATTCTCAATCACTGTCCCCAACAGATGTGTTCCCTGCCCACATTCCAAATCCATGCTATCTCCGTCTTCTCTGAACTCCCTGAGCACATTGTTATCTGGATAGTGTTTATCAGAGACTGCATTGTATTATTTTGTTTATTTGATTTATTTTGTTCATCTGTTTTGTTGGAGTGACTTCTTCTCTAGGGTAAAGGAGAGATAACAGTCCTCATGATACACTAGTATTTAGTGTACAAATTATTGAAATAAAATGAATGATTTCAATTTTGATATAAATTATTTATGGATGGCAAAAGTTTATTCTAGTTACTTAACCTCCTTAATGATGAGCATCCTTATCCATAAAATGAAGATAACAACACCTGCCTTGCAGGATTAGTGCAAGAATTAAGTGAGTTTTTATGCAAGGCACTTGCATACCCTTAAAATATTTCATAGACACCCTTGAAGGTACAAAGAAATAGGGAAGAATAAAAAGAAACGCAGATTATAGTGATATAGATAATAATATTGGGGGAATGACTGAAACAAAATCAGGTGAGGCAGATTTGAAATAAAGCTTAAAGCATCCCTCATCTGCTTACAATTCTATGGGTCAGCAATTTAGAATGGGATCACCTGGGATGAGTCCTCTCTGCTCCTTGGGTTGGGTGGGGCTCACTCATATATTTGGGGTGGCATGGCCCAGAAGGCTGGACCTCTCTCTCTACCTGGCTTTTCACCCTTCCATTAGGCTGGGCTAATAACATTCCAAGAGAACAAGCCTGAAAGCTACGAGGTTTTAGAAGGCCTAGGCTCATAGTTTGCACTGTATTACATTGTATTCTGTGGGCTAGGACAAGTCACAAGGCTTACCCTGTTTCAAAGGGTGGGGAAGTAGAAGCCATCTCTTGATTGGAGCAATTACAAAGGTTTAGTTTATGTTACCACATACTAAAACAAAGAAGTTTTATTTGAGGGATGGGGGATGGGCAGGGATTGAAGAGGCAACAGTGTGTCCCAGATTTGGTGTACATAAACATATGTATGAGTAATGGAATGTGGGACAGTTTGAACCCAGTTATATGTGCTGTAAGTAGTGATCTATAGCTGTAAAGAGAAAGAGCTGAGTTAAGAAAAGTAAAAGAGAGAAGGTATAATTGAAAGTAGACCTTCAAGTTTAAGATCAAGAATTTAAAAGTTCTGTGAGTGCTAATGAATGGAATGAAATGATAATGGCAATGGTTGGAGATGAGTACCCATGTTTCTTTATGCAAGAAATATGGAAACAAATGATTAATGACATGAGAAAAGGGGCGTGGGCTTTATGTCAGCAAGAAAAGAAAGTAAGCAATTGAGTTAAGAAGCATACATAGGGAAGAGCTAGGGTATTTAGTAATGTTTTGAACAAGGACTGAAGACGATAATGACCACAGCATGATGTATCTGAAGCAGGGTTAGGTGGCTGTATAACTTTTCACCCAAACTGGGATTGATGAGATAATAAGTGGGTGCTAGCAATTAATACACAAGGACAACTGGAGTTAAAATCCAGGATATACAAACAGCCATATCTTAGAGGACTAAATGGATCATGGCACTTGGAAAGGAAAGTTGGTATAACATGAAACTTAGGGAAACATACTGAATGCTATTTTTGCCTAAGTTTAAGGCCACCAGTTCATATAAGTGAAATGCTTAATGGATAGAGAAAGCAGGAGAACTGTAAAGAGTCTAAGACTTGTACTTCAAGGAGATAATAATAATTTCATATTATATTTACATAATGGTTTATGATTAAAATGCTTTCACAGGCACAGCCTCATTTTCTCCTTCACAGTAGTTCTTCCAGTTAGAAAGGGTGGTTATTATCCTGATTTGTGGAGGAAGAGCACTAGGTAGGCGGCAGCATGATCTATCAAGATGTGTTGCTATGATGGGCGTCAGTGACTAGCTGTGTGTCTTTGAATAATATATGTAGTATCTTTGAGCGTAAGTCTTCTAGCATGTGAAAGAAAACTATGATGGCATATACATACAAATATGCACATACATGTTATATATAGCTATGTATACTTATATGTATACAATACATGTTAAAAAAATCCCTCTGTACATTTTGCTGATAAGAAAACTAAAGATCAGCTTTGACGGACTAGCCAGGTGTCAAACTCAGATTCCTAGACCAGTTGTTTTTCTACTCAACTGTTTGTTATTTACTGGCAGTTGAACAATAGGAATAAATGGGTTCTCGAAGAAATAAATATATATGGAATTCAATGAAGGAATACAAATGTGGGATGTCTGTAAATAGCCTATAAGGGGAGAGTTCTGAAAGCTAATTAAAAAATATGAAGTCAGGAAAGATAAAAAAAAACAATGACAAGATTATTGAAACAAATACTTGGTATACTTAACGAGTTCAACGTCATTGGGATGCTTAAAATGGAAGGCATTTGAGGGGTATTAAGTGTCCTGTGAATGGTTGCTACAAGCTGCTGTGAGACTGATCTGAGTGCAAGTTGAGGATGATGGACTGTAAGAGTGGGAGTGAGGGTTCTGGCCAGTAAAGGTGAGTGTATAGTTAGCTCACCTTTATAGTTACAGTTGGTTTTCAGTTGTTCTATCTGTCAGAAATTTCCTTAGGTACGCAGATTTAAGGCTGGAGAATAATTCGTGGATGGAGTGAGGACTTGAGTCAGACCAGATTCAGGCAGAAGGGGTTAGTTGGAGAAGCTTACCATTCTTGGCCTCAAAAAGCCTCCATGATTCTTTTCAACCTTACAATTCTGTGATTCTGTCAGTTTCAAATGATAAGCTCTGGGTAGGAGGAGAGGATAGAGAGGGGCTCTATAAATAGGAATGATGTCTCCACTCTTTCTAAGAATATTCGTCATCAATTGAGTGTCACTGCTCTGATTACTTTCCTCATGGTGAAATTCCATGGTGAAATTCCATGCTCCTTTTATTCCTCCTCTGAATACATTGAAATTTTCCCTTCCAATCTTCATATCCTGTTTCTTCTTTTTCCTCTTAATTTTTATTTGACCTATTTTCTAGTTGTTGCCTCTCTTTGTTCCCAGTTCTCAGAATCCATTTGTAAAATCTATTTCCATTAAATCATGTCCAGAATCAACCTAGTTATGCAGACAGTGTGTGTTGTGGAGGAAGGGAGGAGGGACATGTTTGGGCCCTGAGGGAAGCATTCATTGTCCAACAGTCTGACTGATACATCTTTACCAGAGTAAAAGTTTCTAGTCATTTTGCTCGAGTTGTGCCCATTTTAAGATTTGCTTCTCATTGAAATTCTTAGTCATGTCTACTAGCAAATTTTGAGCTTTACCAAATCACCATCTGAATTCTGACTATACACTTAGCCCATCTTAAAGATGCTCTCTTTGCATCACATTTTGCTTGCAATAATTCTTTAATGGGCATTATTTATTTATTAAATAAATACACTCTTGGAAAGAATCCTGCTAAAGAATATACAAAAAAGCAAACTCCTCTAGACCCATTTAGGAATTGAATGTGGTTTGCTTATGATTTTCTTCCTATATTAATGATCATTCATTCATTCTCTCAGCAAACAATTGCCATCTTCTATGTGCCAGGTGTTTGGCACGCACAGATATGATATGATATGATATATGTATAAATGATATGTAATGATGTATATATCATACATAACATATGATATATATAATACACACATGCATGCACACACATATGAAAACTGGAGTTGCTTTGCAGTTTTCTCAAAGATTTCTAATTTGCATTTAATTCAAAATAATCGGACCCTTAATATCTTCAATATTTCACCTTGGATGCTGCTGAGATGCCCCCATTTCAGGTTGGTTTTCAGTTGTTTTATCTCTCAAGGCCATCCCACCACCTCTCTGACAGAGTGGTTGGTTTAGCTACATCTAGGGACCTATCAGATAACAGCTTTCCTTAAAATTAGCACAAAGTTTTTTTGTTTTTTTTTTGCCTCACATTTTTAAACATAGACGTTTGAATTTGTGAGGCCTAGAACTGCTGTGATACCCCACCATGAAAGGGGACAACCTAAGAATGAAGCTTGTACATGAAGGAGGAGTGAATCAACAACCACCACAGAGAAATGAAGTTGGATCCTCATCAAATTATGTTTGAAGTGCTTCCTGCTTCTAGACTTTTAGATTCATGAGATATCAGGTTTTGTTTGATGTTAAAGTCTATTTGAATTGTTTTTGACAATGAGGTTGTTGTTATTGCTTGGAATCCAATGCATCTACTTGTTCAGACAGAAAGATTATTATTTTTTTTTAAGAATAAAATAAACAGCACAAAATATACTGGAAGTTTTCCCTTAATAAGAAAAATAATAACATCATTCTAAATATCTCCATATCTAAAAAGGGAAATGCCATTAAAATACTTCAAACTGGTTCATTTGGCATGTCTTCAAATATATATAAAATCAGGGATATGACTGATCTTAAATTTCCGAGTACAATAAATGTATCTATTTTTTTAAAACTGAACTTCATTGTTGTTTTGAGCCCCTACAGAATGCAAACTTCATTTTGTTAAGTGAGGGTCTCCAGTTTTCTCAGGATTGTCTGTAAGTTCTAGTGCTCACACAGAGATCTATCCTTGACCTGCTCATTAATACCCTCAGTTGTCCACCTTGGGTTTATTGAGATACCATTTGAGGCTGATTTTCATCCTCAAGAAACTGGAAACATTCTAAACCTTCAAATTAGTGGAATTTTATAGCCAGAATTGGTTATACAGGTTATGGGGAGAGTTGCGAAACCAAAGAGAGGACTGTGGGGCCTTCCAGATACTGACAACCAAAGACAACTGCTAAACTCCAAGGATGGGGATCGAAAAGTAAAGCAGTATTGCTGGATCCATGGACGAGTTCACTTGGCAGGAGTAGGAAATAATGCAGGCCCTTCTGGAAGATCTGGAAAAAGACACAGTCACCACTGGAGATGTCACTGGAGACATCGGAGAGAGAAAGGGAGACATACCCCTGCTCTCCAATTGCCTCCTGTTGGCAAAAACTCTCTGGGAGCAGCTGAGAATGGGAGATGGGAAAAGACAGCCTCAATGGCTACATAACGTGTTTGATACCTGAAGCAGATCATTTTTTTAAAATCCTATGTAAGAGGAATTTTTCCAGGAATAAGCTTCAAGTCAGAACACTTTTATTATTTGTTCTTTAATAAACATTTTATTCTTTATAGATATTACTCTAAAGAAATTCCAGGAGGTTCAAAACAGGTTCAAGTAATTTGTTAGATAGTGTATAGTTGATGCCGCCAATTCCTGTAGCACATAGATGATGAGGACACATTAAGAGAACATGAGTTACTTCAATTCTCCCATTAGATAGTGACTGGGAAATTTTGTTTGTATTTAAAAATTAAAACAATAAAACATTGTGTCTGGAGAGTGATTGTTTGAAAACTATGCCTTGCTGATACTGAACCTGGGGAAAACCTTCCACATTTGTCTTGAAACAAATGTGTCAGGGCTTACTGTAGCATAGAAAATGTCTGCCATCTGACTCTCTCTCTCTCTCTTTCTCTCATCTATCTACCTACCTACCATATATCAATCATCTGTCTCTCTATATCAGCTATTTGCCATCTCTCCTCTCTTTCTATCATTTACCTGTCAATCAATTTGTCTATCATCTCTGTTATCTATCTATCTATCTATCTATCTATCTATCTATCTATCTATCTATCTATCTATCTATCTCTATCTATTAGTAATAACCACTGCAATTGTTTAGAACTTAGACCAGCAAAATATTTTGAGCAGGAGTGCTTTGTCACTGCCAGTGTTTAGAAAGGCTAGCACATGATGATAATAAGGAGCAGACCCAATAGTTAGCTAGTTTTCTTATTGCTTTTAAATACTCTACAGATAGTGTTCTCTCTTACTGTTAGTCCACGGGGAGGGCTACCCCCCACCACTCAGTCCTGGCACACCACTGCACAGCCCACAGGAATCAACCCCCGTGGGGAACATATTCAAGCAGAGAAAGGACAAAGAATGGATCTGCGGACAAACAGGCCATGAGTAGTCCCACTGACTGTCCATGTTTGTCACTGCTGTGTTCTCACTACTCCCAGTTACTAGGCCTTTTTGAATCTGCCTCTCTCCTATGGGTGGGAAATGTTCTTTGGCTACCATGGTGTTCTAACTGGCAAGATTCTCTCTGGTCTTGGCAGAAGAAATACCACCCAGGTGTCTTTCTTCCCTCAGCAGCACGAGGGCACTAAGAAGACGGTCGACCTCCTGGGCTCCATTCTGGATCAGGACAAAGATCACCTCTGCCCTTGGCTTCTCACTCATCTGAGAGTTTTTCATTTCTCTCTATCCAATTCCCCAGGACTTGCCCTAGGAAGAGGCAGTCCACCAGGGTCCCTCTCAGAGGCACACTGATGTCTCAACCCTCTTTACTCTGCTCCTTTTTATTTTATCTTCAGCAAAGGAAATCTTTTTATAATCTTAAGGCTGAGGAATGTCTAATTTTGAAACAGACTTGGTAGCATAGAATATATCTATCAAATGAACCTCACAAAATGCTTTTAAATAGACCAAGTTGTTTTTTGTTGTTGTTGTTTTTTTTTGCAAACAAAAAGTGTTACTTGTGCTCATTTAATTAAAATTTGTAAACTATAAAGTGTTATTCTTTTAAAGCATCTTCACTCATGCATGCCTGGCTAATATTATGCAATGTTATTTATTTTTTTCATCCTTATATTGTTTCTCTTTTCCTGGTCCCCATTCCAGAAGATGGCCAGCAATGCATTTCACTGCACAATGGACTATGAAGCAAAACTGAAGGCAAAATAGCCTAGAAGATTCTGTCTTTATTTGTGGACTTTTTTTTTTTTTTTTTTAATTCTGAAAGCCTAAGCCTCTGTGAAATCATATAAATATTTTTACAATGGAAAAGAAGGAGTTTTGTGCAGATGACAAAAAAAAAATCTTACAGGGGAAGGGGCCATTTCCCCTCTACCACTTCTCTGGACAGCTAGAGACCAGGTCAGCAGGTCAGGTTCTTGGCCATGACTCTGGGAAGTGGTGACATTGATCATCCAGACCAGTGTGTCTCAACACTGGCTCTCTTGGTATTGTTATGTATTTTACAAGCAATTCTAATATGCATCCAAGGTTGTACTCCACTGATCCAAACAGCTCAGAACAAGAGAGTCTAAAAAATATGACCCAAACATGCCAAAGAATTGAAAGAGCAGAGCAGTCTAAAAGGACCACGTGCGCAGGCACAACAGAACTCTTCTCAGTAACTTGTGGACTGATGATATTAGACTAATCAGCAGTACCTCCTCATCTCCTGAATCCACCATTCTGAACAGTGCATAAGACTCCAAATAACAGTAACATGTGGGAATGTACCCAACAATTTGAATTTAATTTAAATTATAGAAAATAAATATACAGTCCTTGCACACTTAGGCTTGGGGTATGAGGTTTACATCCTGAAATTCATTGAAAAATATTGAATATTTTTAAGGTACCATAGAGAGAATATTAAAATAGGGTGGGTAGGTAGAAATATTTTCTCCAAGAATATACATTGAATAAAGAGAGAGCCAATGACAGAATTCTTTGTTCCTGAAATCTTGCCTGAACTTCATTATTGGCAATGTTATTTTCAATAATCTTATCATTCCATCCACTGTTATACCTTTTTACTATTTGATCCTCTGCCTAGCAGAAAATATGCCTCATTTATTGGGAAATCCTCCTTCCAAGGCTAATTACTTCTTTTAATGTGCAAAAAGAAAAGAGTAAGACAAATGGTTCCATGATCATCTTTAAGCATACAAGTTGCTTGTCTTGATGTTTTTCTTATTTTCCTGTATAAGATAAATGACTCCTTTTGAACTCATCCAATATTAGGACTTTTTGAATTCATTCTGAAATAGAAAATTTTAGGACAAAATCAGTCTAAATCATTGATTTTCTTACTTTTAGTTTTATTTGAAGATATTTATGTGGTACTTTTCATTTTCATATTGCAATTGTTTTTATTTCTGTTTTATATTACCCAAGGTTTTGAATTACTGAAGCCTTGGATTTGGTTTGTAGGATGGAGTAAGGGTTTGATATTAAGATCTAGTCTTGAGTTATCTGTGGCTCAGTGTTTCAGAGTAACTGAATGATCTTTTCAGGATAGAACTTCATCTTCAAATTCATCCCACAGTTAATCATATCAGCATCATTAAAATATGTGGCTTAACCTTTATTATAATATAGATGAACGTGCAATGAATACTTGAACACATTTAACATTTCCATTGCAATTACATACTGTTTACAAAATACTTTTTTATTACAAAATAGCCATAATAATATTTGAACAGCTAAACATGTAAATGTTGCTTTGTCACAAGATATTTAAGATACTCCGAAGCTTATCCCACAAACACTCCCTACTTGATCACCTACCCCACCCCATCACACACATTTTTAATTGTGATATTGGGACATACACACTGGAAGGGACAAATTGAAAAAATGGTGCATATAATGCAAGCAAAACCAAATGCCTTAGCTGTACCTACTTGTTTATTACAGAGGGAAAAAAAGGTATTTATTTTGACCTGACTAACTGCCTGAATCATTACCTCAATTCCCCATTTTACTCTGCATGTCTAGACCTGACCAATTACTAAAGAATAAGACAAGGAATAGAAACCTTTCCCTTCCACACCCAAACCTCAATTCCCTAATCTGGACCATACTTCCTCTCTATGAGAAATGAGTGTTCATATCCTTCTTTTGGTGTGTCTTATTAACAAAGGCATTCAATTTGCTCTTAAGTGAAAATCATAGATCATGAAAGCATATTATTATTTATTAATAAATTATTTTCCTTTGAAATATAATTTTAATGTTTACTATATCAATTAGGTATTTAACTCTATCTTTTTAAATGTCCTAAGGGAAATCAGATTTTCTTTTCCCCTAAAAAGTGTCTAATTTTTAGTGCATTTGGGTTTCTTAGAGGAATACCAAATGTTTTGGAAGGACATTTCCATTTTTGATAAATTCAATTAAAACAACTTATTTAATGCCTACAGTTTCCAAGCTAGATGCTAAAACATGAAAAATATCATTTAGTTGTTATTATGTTCATATTAGAAATAATTTGGAGAAAAAATAACTAAACAGGTTGTATTTTGGCATTTGATTTAATGCTATGGATCATCAATTGCAATATTATTTATATTTCTTAGCAGATATTATATTATTGTCAAATAAGAGTTGTCAGGCATTATTCATCTGATTGATTTTAGACAATGAAAATTGGAATGGGGATTATTTGAGTCCAACAATAGTAAATGCATTTAGCACACATAAAGTCAGATGTTGAAATTGTCATTTCCATTCCAACCACACATGAAAAATTCCAATCCATACGGCATTTATAAGTTTCATTTCAGTTCAAATCCAATAGTAAAGCAAGTTCTTCTGTCTGAGATACTTACAGTTTCTGGCAGGAATTTATAAAATTGCATTGACAATAAGCCACAGTTTTTGCTGAAAGCAGGTATTAGACATAACTAGTGGAGGTCTTACTACTCATTGCCGTGTTCCTTCGTTTATCTGTGTGTGGCACACAGTAGCCAGGGGCTGGATATCTGTATGTTTGCTTCTTTCTGTTGCAGCAGCAGTACCCGCAGAGCAGACACCCTCCAATGAAGAGGACAGCTGCGCTCACCCAGCCAAGGAAAAGTGCTGCTCCCAGCTCTCGTTTCTGACCTACGTGGATGGCTGGGTTGTAGAAATCTCTGATGATGATATTGGCTGTCCAGCACACTGGAATCAGCACGAAGATGGCCGTCAGGATGAAGAGGACTCCAGATGTTCCTAGAAGGTATGCTTTGGCTCTCTTGTTAGAGCCTGTGCACTGAACTTGCTTCATGCCACAGATGCCAATAAATAAGGCAATCAAGGAGACAGCAACGGCCACACACATGAGTGCTCGGGATGCTTCCAGAGCAGGTGGGAGAGCCAACAGAGAACCATAGAACTTGCACTGCAGTCTGACCTTGGCTTGTCGGATGCAATTCATCCAGAGCCCTTCCCAGAGCCTTTCAAAAACAATAATGTTGCTGTCAATAAAAGCTGATA
>JAQZBX010073455.1:0-14909 GCA_029593785.1 Cabassous unicinctus | reverse complement strand
TGTGGTTTTGTTTGAGGGGTGTGGGGAAGTTTGGTGTGGTTCAGTGTGTTGTGGTGTGTTGTGGTGTGTTGTGGTGTGTTTTGGTGTGGTTTGGTGTGATCTGGTGTGGTGTGGAGTGGTATGATTTGGCATGATTCGTTATGGTGTGATGTGGAGTGGTGTGTTGTGCAGTGTGGTTTGGATTTGTGTGGACTGGTGTGGTGCGGTGCAGTGTGGTTTTGAGTTGTGTCAGATGGTTTGGTGAGGTGGGGTGTGGTGCAGTATGGTGTGGTGTTGTATTGGGTCGTTTGTTTTGTTGTGGTATGTAGTTGTGTGGTGTGGTGCTATATGGTGTGATGTGGCATGGTATGGTGTTGTGTCGTGTGGAGTGGTGTCATGTGTTGTGAAGAAGTGTGTTGTGGTATGGTATGATATGGGGATTGGTAGTGTGGCTTGGATTGATTTGGAGTGGTGTGGTGTGGTGTTGTGTGGAGTGGTGTGCTGTGAATTGGTGTGGTGCTATGCAGAGAAGTGTGGTGTGGTGCAGTGTCGATGGTGCAGTGTGATGTGTGTGGTGTGGGGTTTAGTGATGGTATGATGTGGTGTTATATGGTGTGGGGTTGTTTGGTGGGGAATGGTGTTGTGTTATGCCCTTTAGTGCAGTGTGGTGTGGTTTGCTGTGCTGTGGTTTGGTATCATATTTTGTGGTGTGGTTTGGTTTGGAGTGGTGTTGTGCAGTTCAGTGTAAAGTGGTGTGGTATGGTGTGTTTTTTTCTGGTGTGGTCTGGAGTAGTGTGGTGTGGTGTGGTGCCATACATTCTGTTATGATGTGGTTTAGATTTGTGTAGAGTGGAGAGTTGTGGTGTGGTGTGGTGTGGTGTGGAATATTTTGGTGCAGTGTGTTGTGGTATGATATGGTGTGGTTTGGTGTGGTTTGTTGTCATGTGGTGTGTAGTTTGTTACAGTGTTGTGTGCAGTTTTTTGGTGTCGAGTGTCTTGGAGGCGTGTTTTGTGGAGTGGTGTTGTGCGATGTGGTGTGGTGCAGTGAGGTTTGGGGCAATGCTGTGTGGTCTGCTGTGGTGGGGTGTCATGGGTGTGGTGTGGTTTGGAGTGGTGTGCTGTGAAGTGCTGCAGTGTGGTGTTATGTGGTGAGTTGTGGTGTGTGGAATGGTGTGTTGTGGTGCAGCATGTTGTGGTGTGGATTCGTGTCATGTGTCTTGTGGTGTGATGTGGAATGGTTTTTTGGGGTATGGTGTGGTCTGGTTTGGAGTAGTATGGTGTGGTATGATATAGTTTGGTGAGTTGTTTGGAATGGTGTGGCATTGTGTTGGGTGGAGTGGTGTGGTGTTGCATTGAATGTTGAGGTGTAGTGTGGTGTGGTATGATATGGTGTTTGGTGGTGTGATTTGGGGTGGTGTGCAGTGGTGTGGTGTTGTCGTGCCATGCATTGTGATTTTGTGGGGTGTGGTGTTGTGTGGTGTGGAGTCATGTGGTGTTGAGTGGTGTGTTGTGGTTTGGTTTGATGTTATATGGAGTGCTGTGTTGTGGTTTGGAGTGGTTTGGAATGGTGTGTGGGTTTTGGAGTTTTTTGGAGTGGTGTGGTGTTTTGTGGTGAGTTGTGAAGTGGTGGGGAGGGGTTTGATGTGGTGTGGTGTGGTGTGCAGCCGTGTCGAGTTTGTGGTCTGTAGTGGTGTGGTAAGGTATGTTGTGGTCTTGTGTGGTGTGGTTTAGGCTGGTGTTGTGTGCTGTGTGTTGTGTGCTGCACAGTTTTATGGTGTGGAATGGTGCGGTGTTGTGTGATTTGGAGTGGGGTGGACTGGTGTGATGTTGTTTGGTGTGGAGTGGTGTGAAATGGTGTTGTAGATGTGGTGTGGTGTGGTGGGTGGTGGTGTAGCGTGGTATGATGTGGTGTGGTTTGGAGTGTGGAGGTGTTGTTTGGAGTGGTGTGGTGCTGTGCGGTGCAGGAGCATTGTTTTGGTGTGTTGTGTTGTGGCATGGTTTGGTGTGGTGTGCAGTCGTGTTTTTTGGGGTGTAGCAGTGTGGTGTGGTGTTGTGTGGTGTGGTTAGCAGTGCTGTGGTGTTCTGTGGAGTGATTTGGGGTGGTGAGGTGAGGTACTGCGTGGAGTGGTGAGTTGTGGAGTGGTGTGGTTTGGAGTGGTGAGGAGTGGTGTGATTGTTATGATATGGTGTGGTGTGGTGCAGTTTAGTGCGGTGAGGTGTGGATTCGTTTGGTGTGGTGTGGTGGGTTTAGGTTTGTGTGAATTGTTGTGTTGTGTTGTGGTTGTAGTGATATGTTTTTGTGTGGTGTGGAGTGTTGTGGTGTGGTGTGGATTGTTGTCATTTTTCTGTGATATGGTGTTGTGTTGTGTTGTGTGTTGTGTTGTGGTGCTGTGTGGTGTGGTGTTTGGTGTGTAGTGTTTTCTTGTGGTGTGGTTTGTTTTGTTGTGGCGTGGTGTTTATTGCTGTGTGTTGGTGTGATGTGGTGTGGAGTGGTGTGTTGTGTTGTGGTGTAGTGTGGTGTGGAGCAGAGTGGTGTGTGGTGATGTGGTGTTAGGTGTAAGGTGTCATCCGGTGTGGAATCGTGTGGTGTGGTGTGTTGTAGTGGCTTGTGTGTGGTGGTGTGGTGCTGTGTGGTGTGTTGTGGATGGGTGTGTTGAAGTGTTGTGTGATACAGTTCGGTTTGGTGTGGTGCAGTGCCATGTGGAGGCATGTGGTGTGAGGTGTGTGGTGTGTTGTGGAGTGGTGTGGTGTGGGTGGTTTGGAGGCAAATGGTTTGTTTTGTGTGGTGTGCAGAGGTGTGGTGTGTTGTGTTGTGGTGTGATGTGGTGTGGTGTGGTATGCTTTGGTGTGCGTTGTGTGGTGTTGTGTGGGGTTGCATGGTGTGTTGTGGAGTCATGTGTTGTGGTGTGGTGTTGAGAGACATGGATTGTTGTGGTGTGATATTGTTTGGTGTTGTATGGTGTCTTGTGGTGTGGTGTGTGTGGTGTGGTGTGTAGCAGTGTTGTGTGTTGTGGTGGGTTTTTGTGTATTGTGGTTTGATATGGTTTTGTTTAGTGCGGTGAGGAGTAATGACATGTTGCATGGTATGTTATTGTGTGGTGTGCATTGGTGTTGTATGTTGTGGTGTGGAGCAGTATGGTGTGGTGTGGATTGGTGTGTTGTGGTGTGGAGTGGTGTGGTGTTGTGTGGTCTGGAGTGGGGTGGTGTGGTTTTATGTACTGTGGTGTTTCTTGGTGTGGTTTTTGGCTGTGTGGTGTGGTGTGGAGTGGTGTATTGTTGTGTGTTGTTGTGCGGAGTGGTGTGGTGTGATGCAGCATGGAGCAGTGTGTTTTACATTGTAGTGAAACAAAAAATTGCCTTACTTACTTTTCAAAGTTGATGTAACTCCTACATTCACAGCGTGTTAATTATAACCAGTGTTTTGAAGGTGATTGTAAATGAAAATATATATATATCAGAAAATAAAACTAAAATCTTATTAAATTTGTTAAACTGAAGAAAACTCTGCTTTGGTCTAAAAGAAGTGTGTTGACATTCAGAGTGAAAGCAAGTGCATGGCAGCCAAACAAATATCTTTCTTAACTTTCAAGCTTGAAGTAACTTCTGCATTCACAGAGAGTTATGTCATTCCAGTGACTTGAAGTAGATTCTAAGTGAATACATATAAAAAGCAGCCAATGAAACAAGTTTCTTTATCGGTTTTCTAAACTGAAGTACTGACCTCATTCACCAAGCATTAGGGAATGCAGTGTTTTGACGTTGATTTTAAGGAAAACACGTGCATAGCAGGAAAAGAAACACAAATATTAGATGTCAAAAGTGAAAAAACTGCAGCATTGGCTTAGTAAGAACCCCGTGTGACATTGGTTTTAAGTGAAAACAAGTGCATACATGCCAATGTAATGAGTATCTTGCTTAGTTTGGAAAACTGAAGAAACCAGTGCTTTGGCATAGCACTAAATAAAAGCAGCATTTTCACATTGATAGTGAGTGAAATCAAGAGCATAGCAACCAAATAAACAAGTATCTTACGTTAAAAAGTTCACGTACCTCCTGCAGTCACAACCTGTTAAGTGAAACCAGAGTTTTGAAGATCATTGTAAGTGAAGACACATGCATAAGAGCAAATAAACCACAAATTGTAGTTAAATTTGTTAAGTAACCACTGTTTTTTCATAGCTTTAAGTAAAAGCATTATGATGACATTGTGAGTGAAAGCAATAGGATACCAGCCAAACAAAAAATGTCTACTTAATTTTCAAACTTAAAGTAACTCTTGCCTTCACAGAGAGTAATGTAAATCCAGGGTCTTGATGTTGATTGTAAGTAAATACATATGACAAGCAGCCAATGAAACAGTTTTCTCCATTGGTTTTCTAAACTGAAGTATTGACTGCATTCACCCACCGTTAGTGAAAGCAGTGTTTCCTAAACACGTGCAAAGCAGGAAAAGAAACAAGAATATTACTTAGATTTCAAAAGTGAAAAAAATGCATCATTGGCATAGTAAGAAGACTGTGTGACATTGGTTTTAAATGAAAACAACGGCATAGCTGCCAATGTAATGTGTATCTTCCTTAGTTTTGAAAACTGAAGAAACCAGTACTTTGGCATAATATTAGGGAAAAGCAGTGTTTTTACATTGAAAGGGAGTGACACCAAGCTCATAGCAGCGAAACAAAAAAAGTATATTACTTAACTTTCAAAGTTGAAGTAACTCTTAAATTCACAGAGTGTTAGGTAAAACCACTGTTTTGAAGATGAATGTAAGTGAAAACAAATGGATAGCAGCACAAAAATCTTATGTAGACTTGTAAAGTGAAGAAACCACTGCATTCGTGTAGCATTAGGTTAAAGTATGTTGAATTTGTGAGTGAAAGCAATGGGATAGCAGCCAAACAAACAATTACCTTACTTATCTTTAAAAGTTGAAATACCTCCTGAATTCACAACGTGTTAGGTGTAGC
The DNA here is from genome assembly GCA_029593785.1 of Cabassous unicinctus. NCBI lineage: Eukaryota > Metazoa > Chordata > Mammalia > Cingulata > Chlamyphoridae > Cabassous > Cabassous unicinctus. The sequence goes on along the minus strand of JAQZBX010073455.1, from coordinate 9,963 downwards.
ATTAGGTAAAAGCAATATACTGACACTGTGAGTGGAAGCAAGTGTGTAGCAGCTAAACATGTTTCTTGCCTACATTTCAAAGTTGAAATACCAACTGCATTCACAAAGGATTAGATAAAACCCGTGTTCTGAAGATGATTGTAAGTGAATACACATGCATAGCAGCAAATAAATCACAAATCTTATTAAGATTTGTAAAGTGAAGAAATCACTGCATTGACATAGCACTAGGTAACAGCACTGTATTGACACTGTGAGTGAAAGCAAGGGCATAGCAGCCAAAAAAGTATCTTATATAACTTTAAACTTGGAATAACTCCTGCATTCACAGAGCTTTATGTCAATCCAGTGTCTTGAAGTTGATGGTAAGTGAATACATATGAAAAGCAGCCAATGAAACAATTTTTTATTGGTTTTCTAAACCGAAATACTGACTGCATTCAGCCAGCATTAGGGAAAAGCAGTGTCTTGAAGTTGATTGTAAGTGAAAACATATGACTAGCTGCCAACGAAACAATTTTCTCTATTGGTTTTCTAAACTGAAGAACTGACTGCCTTTCCCAGCGTTAGGGAAAAGCAGTGCTTTGAGGTTGATTGTAAGTGAAAACACGTGCATAACAGCGAAAGAAACAAGAATCTTACTTAGGTTTCAAAGTGAAGAAACTCTAGCATTGGAGTAGTAAAAGCACTGTTTTGACATTGGTTGTTTCTGAAAACAAGGACATAGCTGCCAATATAATGAATATCTGGCTTAGCTTGAAAACTGAAGAAACCAGTGCTTTGGCATAGCATTAAGTAAAAGCAGTGGTTTTATATTGATAGTATGTGAAAGCAAGTGATTAGCAGCTAAACAAACAAGTATCTTACATACCTTTCAAACTTTAACTCCTATATTTAAACCGTGTTAGGTAAAACGAGTTTTATGAAGATGATTGTAATTTAAAACACATTCTTAGCAGTAAACAAAACACAAATTTTATTTAGATTGATAAAATTAAGAAACCAATGCATTTGTGTACCATTATGCTAAAGCAGTGTGTTAACATTGGCAGTGAAAGCAATAAGAAAGCAGCCAAATAAACAAGTATCTCACTTAAGTTTCAAACTTGAATTAGCTTCTGCATTCACAGAGACTTATGTGAATCGAGGGTCTTCAAGTTGATTGTAAAGGAACACACATACAAAGCAGCCAATGAAATAAGATTCTTTATTTGCTTTCTAAACTGGATAATTCAGCACATTCACCCAGCATAAGGGAAAAGCAGTGTTTTGAATTTGATTCTATGTGAAAACACGTGCACAACCACAAAAGAAACAAGAATCTTATTTGGATTTCAAAACTGAAGAAACTGCAGAATTGGCATAGTAAAGCACTGTTGTGACATTGATTGTAAGTGAAAACAAGTGCATAACTGCCAATGTAATGAATATCTTGCTTAGTTTTGAAAACGGAAGAAACCAGGGCTTTGGCATAGCATTAGGTAAAATCAATGTATTTACATTGATAGTGAGTAAAAGCAAGCGCATAGCAGGCAAAAATACAAGGATATTACTTAACTTTCCATTTTGAAATACAACCTGTTTTCACAATGTATTAGGTAAAACCAGAGTTTTGAAGAAGATTGTAAGTGAAAACACATGCAGAGCAGCAAATAAAACAAAAATCCTATTTAGAATTGCAAAGTGAAGAAACCACTGCTTTGGTGTAGCATTAGATTAAAGCAGTTTGTGGACATTGTGAGCGAAAGCAATGGGATAGCAGCCAAACAAACAAGTATCTTACTTACTTTTCAAAGTTGAAATACCTCCGGCATTCACAACGTGTTACATAACACCAGAGTTTTGAAGATGATTGTAAGTGAAAACACATGCATAGCAGCACATTAAACACAAATCTTATTTAGAATTGTAAAGTGAAGAAATCAATGCCTTGGTGTAGCATTAGGTAAAAGAAGTTTGATGACATTGTGAGAGAAAGCTAGTTCATAGCAACCAAAGAAACAAGTATCTTACTTACATTTCAAACGGGGAGTACCTACTGTATTCACAGAGAGTTTTGTCAATTCAGTGTCTTGAAGTTGATTGTAAGTGAATACATATGATAAGGAACCAATGAACCAAGTTTTTTACTGGTTTTCTAAACCGAATACGGAATACATTCACCCGGTGTTAGGGAAAAGCAGTATTTTGAAGATGATTGTAAGTGAAAACACATGCATAGCTGCAAGTAAAACACAAATCTTATTAATTTTGTAAAGTGAAGTATCCAATGCATTGGTGTAGCATTAGGTAAAAGAAGTGTGTTGACATTGTGAGAGAAATCTCATGTATACCAGGCCAAAAAACAAGTATCTTACTAATTTTTCAAACCTGGAGTAATTACTTCATTCACAGAGATTTATGTCAATCCAGGGTCTTGAAATTGATTGTAAGTGAAAACATAAGACTAGCTGTCAATGAAAAAATTTTGTCTCTTTGTTTTCTAAACTGAAGAACTGACTGCATTCCACAGCATTAGAGAAAAGGAGTGTTTGGAAATTGATTGTAAGTGAAAAGATGTGCATAGCCACAAAAGAAACAAGAATCTTACTTAAATTTCAAAGAGAATAAACTGCAGCAATAACATAGTAAAAGCACTGTTTTGGCATTGGTTGTTTGTGAAAACAAGGTCATAGCTGTCACTGGAATGAGAGTCTTGCTTAGTTTGAAAACTGAAGAAACAAGTACGTTGGCTTAGAGTTATATAAAAGCAGTGTGTTGATATTTTGAGAGAAAGTTAGTGCTTAGCAGAAAAACAAAAACTTCTTACTAATCTTTCAAACTTGAAGTAAATTCTGTATTCACAGGGAGCTATGTCAATCCAGTGTCTTGAAGTTGATTGTAAGTGAATACATATGAAAAGGAGCCAATGAAACGAGTTTCTTTATTGGTTTTCAAAACCAAAATACTCAATGCATTCACCTGGCTTTAGGGAAAAGCAGTATTTTGAAGATGATTGTAAGTGAAAACACATGCATAGAGGCAAATTAAACATAAATCTTACTTAGAATTATAAAGTGAAGAAACCACTGCACTGGCATAGCATTAGTTTAAAGCAGTATGTGGACATTGTGAGTGAACACAATGGGATAGCAGCCAAACAAACAAGTATCTTACTTACCTTTCAGAGTTGAAATTCCTCCTGCATTCACAACGTGTTAGGTAACACCAGAAGTTTGACGATGATTGAAAGTAAAAACACATGCATAGCAGCATATAAAACACAAATCTTATTTAGATTTGTAAAGTGAAGAAATGAATGCATTGGTGTAGCATTTGGTAAAAGAAGTGTGATGACATTGTTAGAGAAAGCTAGTGCATAGCAAGCAAACAAACAAGTATCTTACTTACATTTCAAACATGGAGTAATTACTGCATTCGCAGAGAGTTATGTCAACATAGTGTCTTGAAGTTGATTGTAAGTGAATACATAGGAAAAGCAGCCAATGAAACAAGTTTCTTTATTGGTTTTATAAACTGAATACTGACTGCATTCACCCAGTGTTAGGGAAAAGCAGTATTTTGAAGATGATTGTAAGTGAAAACACATGCATAGCAGCAAGTAAAAAACAAATCTTATTAATTTTGTAAAGTGAAGTATCCACTGCATTGGCATAGCATTAGATAAAAGAAGTGTGTTGACATTGTGAGAGAAATCTAGTGTATACCAGCCAAAAGAACAAGTATCTTCCTAACTTTTCAAACCTGGAGTAACTACTGCATTCACAGAGAGTTATGTCAATCCAGTGTCTTCAATTTGATTTTAAGTGAAAACACATGACAAGCTATTAATGAAACAATTTTTTCTATTTGTTTTCTAAACCGAAGAACTGACTGCATTCCACAGTGTTAGAGAAAAGCAGTGTTTGGAATTTGATTGTAAGTGAAAACACATGCTTAGCAGCAAAAGAAACAAGAATCTTATATTTCAAAAGAGAAGAAACTGCAGCAATAGCATAGTAAAAGCACTGTTTTGAAATTGGTTGTTTGTGAAAACAAGGGCATAGGTGTCAATGGAATGAGTGTCTTGCTTAGTTTGAAAACTGAAGAAACCAGTGCTTTCACATAGCATTAGGGAAAAGCAGTATTTTCACACTGATAGTGTATGAAGGCAAGGGATTAGCAGCCAAACAAACAAGTATCTTACTTACCTTTCAAACTTTAACTCCTACAATCACACGGTGTTAGGTAAAACCAGTGCTTTGAAGATGATTGTAAGTGAAAACACATGCATAGCAGCTAATAAAACAAAAATCTTGTTTAGATTTGTAAAATTAAGGAACCACTACATTGGTGTAGCATTAGGCAAAAACAGTGTGCTGTGTTGACATTTTGAGTGAAATCAATAAGAAATCATCCCAATAAACAAGTATCTTACTTAAATTTCAAACTTGATTTAGCTTCTGCATTCACAGAGAGTTATGTGAAACCAGTCTCTTGAAGTTGATTTTAAGTGAATACACATAAAAAGCAGCCAGTGAAAAAAGTTTCTTTATTGGCTTTTGAAATCAAATAATTCATCACATTCACCCAGCATAAGGGAAAAGCAGTGTTTTGAAGTTGATTTTATTTGAAAACACGTACATAACAGCAGAAGAAACAAGAATTTTACCTAGATTTCAAAAGTGAAGAAACCTCAGCATTAGCATAGTAAAAGCACTGTTGTGACACTGATTGTAAGTGAAAACAAGCACATAGTTTCCGATGTAATGAGTATCTTACTTAGTTTTGAAAACAGAAGAAAAATTTGCTTTGACATATAACTACATAAATGTACTGTTTTTACAGTGATAGTGAGTGAAAGCAAGAGCAGAGCACGCAAACAAACAAGTATCTTACTTACCTTTGAAAGTTGAACTAACTTTTACTTTCAGAGCGAGTTTGGTAAAACCAATATTTTGAAGATGGTTGTAACTGAAAACACATGCATAGATCGAATAAGTCACAAACTTTATTTAGATATGTTAAGTGAAAAACACTGCATTGGCTTAGCATTATGTAAAAGCAGTTGTTGACATTTTGAAAGAAAGCTGGTGTATAGCAGAAAAACAATAATATATCTTACTGAACTTTCAAACTTTAACTCATACATTCACACTGTGTTAGGTAAAACCAGTGTTTTGAAGATGATTGTAAATGAAAACACATTCACAGCAGCACATAAAAGACAAATATTACTTAGATTTCTAAAGTGAAGAAATCAATGTATTGGCGTAGCATTAGGTAAAGGAAGTGTGTTGACATTTTGAGAGACAGCTTGTGCATAGCAGGCACACAAACAAGTATCTTATTTTCCTTTTAACCTTGGAGTAACTACTACATTCACACAGAGTTGTGTCAATCAAGTGTCTTGAAGTTGATTGTAAGTGAACACATAAGAAAGGCAGTCAATGAAACAATTTTCTTTCTTGGTTTTGTAAGCCAAAGTACTGACTGCATTCACCCAGCGTTAGGGAAATGCAGTGTTTGAAGTTGATTGTAAGTGAAAACAGGTGCATTGCATCAAAAGAAACAAGAACCTACTTACGTTTCAAAAGTGAAGAAACTGCAACATTGTCATTGTAAAAGCACTGTTGTGACATTGTATGTAAGTGAAAACAAGTGCATAGTTGCCAATGCAATGAGTATCCTGTTTAGTTTTGAAAACTGAAGAAACCAGTGCTTTTGCATATCATTAGGTAAAAGCAGTGTTTTTACAATGACAGTGAGTGAAACAAGCCTGAAGGAACAAAACAAACAATTATCTTAATTACCTTTCAAAGTTGAAGCAACTACTATGTTCAGAGCGTGTTAGGTAAAACCAGTGCTTTGAAGATGGTTGTAAGTGAAAACACATGCATAGCAGTGAAAAAATCACAAACCTTAATTAGATTTCGTAAGTGAAAAAACCCCTGTGTTGGCTTAGCATTATGTAGAAGCAGTGTGTTGATATTTTAAAAGAAATCTAGTGCATAGCAGAAAAACAAGAAAAGTGTCTTACTAACATTTCAAACTTGAAGTAACTTCTGCATTCACAGAGACCTGTGTCAATCCAGTGTCTTGAAGTTGTTTGTAAGTGAATTCTTATTAAAAAGAGCCAATGAAATGAGTTTCTTTATTTGTTTTCTAAACCAAAGTAGTGACTGCATTCACCTGGTGTTAGGGAAAATCAGCATTTTTAAGATGATTATAAGTGAAAACACATGCTTAGCAGCAAATAAAACACAAATCTTATTTCGTTTTGTAATGTGAAGTAACCATTGCATTGGTGTAGCATCAGGAAAAAGCAGAATGTTGACTTGTGAGTGAAAGCAATGGGATAGCAGGCAAACAAACAAGTATGTTACTTAGCTTTCAAACTTGAAGTAACTTCTGCATTCACTGAGAGTCTTGTCAATCCAGTGTCTTGAAGTTAATTGTAAGTGAAAACATATGACTAGCTGTCAATTAAACAATTTTCTCTGTTGGTTTTCTTACCCAAAGAAACTGACTGTAGGCCCCAGAATTAGAGAAAAGCAGTGTTTTGAAGTTTATTGTAAGTTAAAACACGTGCATAGCAGCAAAAGAACCAAGAATCGTACTTAGATTTCAAAAGTGAAGAAATGACAGCATTACCATAATAAAAGCACTGTTTTGTCATTGGTTGTTTGCGAAAACAAGTGCATAACTGCCAATGTAATGTCTGTCTTGCTTGGTTTTGAAAACTGAAGAAACCAGTGCTTTCACATATCATTAAGTAAAACAGTGTTTTTACATTGATACTGTGCGAAAACATGTGATTAGCAGCTAAACAAACAATTATCTTTTTACCTTTCAAATTTTACTTCTACATTCACACTGTGTTAAGTAAAAACAATGTTTTGAAGATGATTGTAAGTGAAAACACATGCATAGCAGCAAATAAAACAAAAATCTTATTTAGATTTGTAAAATTAAAGAATCACTGCATTGGCAGAGAATTAGGCAAAAGAGTGTGTTGACATTGTTAATGAAAGCAATAGGAAAGCAGCAAAAAAAAAAACAAGTATCTTACTTAAATTTTGAACTTGAATTAGCTTCTGCATTCAGAGAGAGTTATGTGAAACCAGTGTCTTGAAGTTGATTGTATGTGAATACACATACAAAGCAGCCAATGAACCAAGTTTCTTTATTGGCTTTTTAAAACCGAATAATTCATTATATTCACCCAGCATAAGGGAAAAGCAGTGTTTTGAAGTTGATTGTATGTGAAAACAGGTACATAACAGCAAAAGAAACAAGAATCTTGCTTAGATTTCAAAAGTGAAGAAACTGCAGCATCGGCATAGTAAAACACTTTTGTGACACTGATTGTAAATGAAAACAAGTGCATAGTTGCCAATGTAATGAGTATCTTGCTTAGCTTTGAAAACTGATGAAATAATTGATTAGGCAGAGCATAACATAAAAGCAGTATTTTTACAGCGATAGTGAGTGAAAGCAAGTGCAGAGCAGGCAAACAAACAAGGATCTTACTTACCTTGCAAAGTTGAATTATCTCCTACATTCAGAGCCTGCTAGGTAAAACCAGTGTTTTGAAGATGGTTATAAGTGAAAACACATTCATAGCAGTGAAAAAATCACAAACTTTATTTAGAATTGTTAAGTGAAGAAACCATTGAGTTGGCTTAGCATTACGTAAAAGCAGTTGTTGACATTTTGAGACAAAGCTAGTGTATAGCAGAAAAATAAACAAGTATGTTACTGACCTTTCAAATTTAACTAATACATTGACACCGTGTTAGGTAAAACCAGTGATTTGAAGTTGATTTTAAGTGAAAACACATTCATAGCAGCACATAAAACACAAATATTATTTAGATTTGTAAACTGAAGAAATCAATGCTTTGGTGTAAATTAGGTAAAAGAAGTATGTTGACATTGTGAGGGAAATCTAGTGCATAGCAGCCAAACAAACAGGTGAGTTACTTACCTTTAAACTTGGAGTAACTACTACATTCACAGAGAGATACGTCAATACAGTGACTAGAATTAGATTGTAAGTGAATACACCTACAAAGCAGCCAATGAAACAAGTTTTTGGTTTTCTAAACTGAAGAACCCAGTGCATTACCTCAACATATGGGAAAAGCAGTGCTTTGAATTTGATTGTATGGGAAAACATGTGTATAACAGCAAAAGAAACAAGAATCTTACTTAGATTTCAAAAGTGAAGAAACTGCAGCATTGGCATAAAAAAACACTGTAGTGACATTGATTGTAAGTGAAAGCAAGCACATTGTTGCCAATGTAATGAGTATCTTGCTTAATTTTTAAAACAGAAGAAACAAGTGCTTTGGCATAGAATTAGCTAAAAGGAGTTTTTTTACCATGATAGTGAGCGAAAGCAAGTTCATAGCAGCCAAACAAAAAGTCTTACCTAACTTTCAAATTTGAATTGACCCCTGCATTCACAGTGTCTTAAGTAAAACCAGAGTTTGAAGATGATTTTAAGTGAAAACACGTGTGTAGTAGTGTAAGAAATGAGAATTTTAATTAGATTTCAATTGTGAAGAAACTGTAGCCTTTGTATAGTAAAATCATTGTTTGGACATTTATTGTAAATGAAAAGAATGTCCAAGCTGCCAATGAAATGAGTATATTCCCTAGTTTGGAAAACTGAAGAAACCAGTGCTTTGGCATAGCATTAGGATATAGCAGTGTTTTTATATTGATAATGAGTGAAAGCAAGCAATAGCAGCCAATCAAGTATCTTACTTAAATTCCAAGTTGAATTAACTCCTGCATTCACAGAGACTTAGGTAAAACCACTGTTTTGAAGATGATTTTACGTGAAAACACATGCATTGCAGCCAGTAAAACACAAATCTTAAATCGGTTTCTAATGTGAAGGAAACACTTCATTGGCTTGGCATTAGGAAAAAGCTGTGTGTTGACATGTGAGTGAAAGCAAGCCCATAGAAGGGAAAGAAACAAGAATCTTATTTACTTTCCAACTTGAAATAACTACTGCATTCACAGATAGGTGAAATCAGTGTATTGAATTTGATTGTAAGTGAAGACACATGTAAAGCAGACAATGAAATGAGTTTAATTTTGGTATTATAAACAAAATAACACACTGCATTCAGCCAGCATTAGGGTAAAGCAGAGTTTCAAGTTGATTGTAAGTGAAAATTCGTGCATCCCATTTTAAGAAACAAGAATCTTACTTAGATTCAAAAGTGAACAAACTGCAGCTTTGGTATAGTAAAAGAAATGTTTTGACATTCGTTGTATGTGAAGACTAGAGCATAGCTGCCAATGAAATGAATATATTGCTTAGTTTTGAAAACTGAAGAAACCAGTTATTTGGCATAGAATAGGGAAAAGCAGTGTCTTTACATTGATAATGAGTGAAAGCAAGTGCATAGCACCCAAAAAAATAAGTATCTTACCTAACATTCAAAGTTGAATTAAATCCTGTGTTCACAGCCTGTTAGGTAAAACTAGTGTTTTGAAGATGATTTTAAGTTAAAGCACATACATAGCAGCCAGTAATATGCAAATTTTATTTAGATTTGTAAAGTGAAGGAACCACTGTATTTGCTTTGCAATATGTAACAGGCGTGTGTTGACATGTGTTTGAAAGCAAGTGCATAGCAGCCAAACAAACAAGAATCATAGTTACCTTTCAAGTCTGAAGTAACTACAGAATTCACAGAGAGTAAGGTGAAACCAATGTCTTGAAGTTGATTGTACATGAATACACATGCAAGGCAGCCAATGAAACAAGTTCCTTATTTGGATTTCTAAATGAAAGGACTAACTCAATTCAGCCAGCATTAGGGAAAAGCAGAGCTTTCAAGTTCATTGTAAGTGAAAACACGTGCATAGCAGTGTAAGAAACAAGAATCTGACTGATATTTCAGAATTGAAGAAACTTCCGTTTAGGCATAGTAAAAGTAGTGTTTTGACATTCGTTGT
>JAQZBX010073454.1:0-14911 GCA_029593785.1 Cabassous unicinctus | reverse complement strand
AGCTCCCAGAGACAGCAGCTCTGCAGATGCAGTGGATGTCAGGGAAACTCAACCAGGCTTAGGATTGCTGGGAGCTTAAAAGGAGATGCATCGCAGGGTCCCTGAGCTGATCTCCCCTGGCCCTGATAATTTGGATTATTAGTTCCTCCCAATGACTCTCCCAGGAGTCATCTAGTTTTAACAGCCCCCCTTTCCTCTGTCCATTATCAGTGTTGCATAGTCATTTTATACCCTAGGGAACTGAGTCACTGTGTCAAAGATCACATTCTAGCTCTGGAGTATGGGTAGAAGTATTGAGATCAAATGGGTTCTGTCTCTATCCTTGCCTTCCCTTTGTCTTCTCCTCACTACTCTTTTCTGCTCTGTTTAAGCTCAAAAGGCTGTAGCCCATCCTAAAGTGTTTTTCTTTGTGGTTTTATTTCCAGATGCATTTAATTCCCCAATCACCTGCTGCTTTACATTCACTGCTAAGAAGATCCCTCTGCAGAAGCTGGAGAGCTATAGAAGAATTACCAGCAGCAAGTGTCCCAAAGAAGCTGTGATGTGAGTTGAATGTGCCAACCCTCACTGGTTCAGAATTCTTTCTCAGGGAACAAGGGACAAGCCTCACAGACTTAGAGCCATAGAGAAGAGTGTGAGGCCATCCCATCTAAACCTCAAGTGTTCCCAATGAGAAACTGAGGCAAAGAGGGGGAAAAGTGACTTCTAGCACCACTCTCCAACTGGTGCTCACTCAGACCATCCCAGTTTCTTTAGCCTGGAGTCAGGATGGCTTTGCCTGGGACAGCCACAAGGGCAGCTTGCTCCAGGTCCCATCCTTCTACCTGCCTTCCTCCTCAAGTTCCCATGGCAATCCCTCAGGGTAGAATGGGCTGCCCTCATAGGCTAAAACCTGAAAGGAACTTCATGTAACTCTGGTCTCTCCCCCACAGCTTCAAGACCAAACTTGCCAAGGAGATCTGTGCTGATCCCAAGTTGATGTGGGTCCAGAATTCCATTGCTGTCTTGGACAAGGACACCCAAACTCCAAAGCCATGAACACTCACTCCAGAACCCAAGAACCAACAGCTAATTTATTTTCCCTGAGCCTTCTCTAGATGCCTTCTAGATATTATTTTATTGTAAGTTCAGAGAGTATGGACTTCGTTTATTGATCAGAAACATGATGCCTTAAGTAATGTTAATTTTATTTAAGTTATTGATATTTTAATTTTATCTTCCATGAATACTAGTGTTATTTAGCAAATCTCTTTCCCTCTTCAAGCCCCAATTCTACCCCTGAGATGTTGTAAGGGTCCTTGCAAGGATCATTGATGCAAAAGAATTTTTTTGTTTTAAATTCCAGGACACTGCTTAAAATATTATTGTAGAAATGAATTTATTATATAATTATTGAACAAAATATATATTTTTGTACAAAATCTGACTTTTGGTGTTTTCTTGAAGGAAATTAGAAACTTGGAAGTATAAGTTTGGTGATGATGGAGGAACACAGTTTCAGAGGGAGGGGTTCCTGTTTTGGGGAATGGGAATGTAGAGAGTCCCCAGTCTTTCCCTCTGGGCTGGGTTCATCGGGGTGTCTGGGAGAGCAAGGAAGCACCTGGTCAGCCTTTCCACCACCATCCCAGACATTGGCTGCCCAGACCCCAACTGCTCTGCTCACCTGTTTAGCAACAGCTCCACTCCTTGGCCAGAATTCCTCCCACAATCTATTGCAGCTTCCCTCTAACTGGTCTACCTGCCCCCAATCTCTTCCCCTTCAACTGATCCTCCAACCTGGAATAATACAGACACTGCAGGCATTGGGAAATCAGGGGGAGGCTTAATGACCATCAGTAATATGGTGAGATTAAGGTTTCAGAAAGAGGATGAGCCTGGGGCTTGTCCTTCATAGATAAGTACGAGGTTTTCCTAGAGAAATTATAGGATTATTAGTGAAAGGAGAGAGAACAGTGAGAACAAAATACCTGGAGGTAGAAATGATGATGATATGTAAAAGGGAGAAAAATAATCACGTGGGAGTCTGGGTCCATGTCTGTGTGAAGTGATAGGAAATTTAGAAAGGAAGATCAATAAAGGATTTTGAATGTCAACGTGACAGAAGTTAGTCCTCAATCTAGTAGAGGAAAGGAGATGTTGAAAGTGTTTAGTCCAATGAGGAGGGAAGTGCCATGTTCAGAGATTCAGAGGTGAGTTTCAGGAATGTAGCCTATTGGCTTCATGCAGACTTGGGGAAGTAAGGACCTGTGAGAGTCCATGGTCCAGGCAAGAGATAATGAGGGCCTAAATGTGGAGCCAAAGAACAAGTTTTGGAGAAGAATGAGCTAGACAGGGTGAAATATCAAATGCTGCAGAAGGAGGAGAAAGGCCCAGGACCTAGGATAGGAAATGAGCTTCTTCTATCCCACATAGCTTCCATTTTAAAGGAATAGCTTCCCTGAGACCCGGATGCACTTCCCCCATCCCAATCACAGGATCATCCATTTAAATGGACAGGGCCTCCTTTTCCTAATGTCTACCTAAAGTCAGTATTCCCTGGCAGTACACGGCTGAGTCTACATCTCTGTTAGGCATTTAACCCACCAGGGTACACAACTCCTCCACTAAGGAAAAGAGGTGCCTTGCGCTACTGAATAAACTCTGCCCAGCACTGATCGTCCCCATGCGGTGAGATGGGCTCTGTGTCATGCTAGACCAGCAGCATGAGGAGGTGGGAGGAGGACCAGCTGGCAAGAAGGTCACTGGGGTTCCAGAACTGGCACCGATTCACTCTGTCACCTTAGGGCAGATCAGGCATTCTTTGAGTCCCCATCAATAAAATGGGGACATAATGTTTTACAAATAGGATCTATATTAGTTTCCTGGGGCATCTGTAATAAATTAACACAAATTTGGCGGTTTCAAACAACAGAAACATATTCCCTCATAGTGCCAGAAGCAGAAAGTCTGAAATGAAGCTGTGGATGGGACCACACTCCCTCTGGAGGCTCCAGGGTAGGACCTTTCCTGGCCTCCTCCAGCTTCTGGTGGCTGCCCCGGTATTCCTGGATTTTTAAGCATGTCACCCCCGTCTCTGCCACTGTCTTTGCATTGCTTCTCCTCTGAGGGTCTTCTCGTTTGTGTGTCTATCTTGTAAGGATACATGTGATAGCATTTAGGGCCCTCCAGGATAATCCAGGATAGGGTCATCTTGCGGTCTTTAACTACCTGGGTAAAGAACCTTTTTCTAAATAAAGAAGCATTCATAGGTTCTGAGGATTAAGACATGGGCATATCTTTTGGGGCTCACCACTCAACTCCCTATAGGATCCCAGGTGAACACTTCAAGACCTGGGCACCATGTCCCTTAGAAAATTTCCATTTCCACCAGTTGGCCAAGGAGGAAGAGAGGGGATGGTGCTTCCACACTATGAGCCAGTCCAGCGTCCCTGATCCAGGCTGAGTCCCCCTAAAGAGAAAGGGATTCACCAAAACCCCAAGTTACTCTCACAAAATGCCTTGAAAAAATAATCAGCAGACAATTTATTGGCAGCTATTTGTGGAAATCCCTGACTCTCAGGCCAGATCTAGCATCCCTCCCTGCTTCTCCTACTCTCCTAGAGGGAGGGCAGTTGAAACAAATGAGACATCCCCATACAGCTTACTGAGCAGCAGGCCTTTGATGTGAGGTAGATTGGAGGCTGAGGATCTGGGAGGAGGGAAGGCAGAGGGAGGGGGTCCCATGTGCTCAATTCCCAAAATAATCTGCTCACATTCCCTTGTCTAGCCAGATCGATTCATTTTCAAGAAATTTTGAACCGTTTTTTTTCCACCCAGGCATGGGATTCCTAACTCCTGGCATGAAGAAACTGTGAGCACAAAGCATTAGTAATGCAGAGGCCCTGTTTTAGGAGAGAAGCCAAGTGCTAGTGTAGGAGTTTCCAACTGCTGCCAACTGTCCGTTCTAGGCAATCTGAGCATTTTCTATCAGGCCTTGCAAAATCTTTCCAGCCGCTGTCCATTGACCAATTCCAAAGCCACTTCCACACTACAGGTATTTGTTTTTATTTTTTTTTGTTTTTTTTTTCAAAGATTTATTTATTTTATTTTTTTATCCCCCCCTTGCCGCTTGTGTTGTTGTGTCCATTTGCTGCGTGTCTTCTCTGTGTCTGCTTATCTCCCCCTTGCTGTGAGGTCTTGCCGCATCAGCCCACGGTGCCGCGCGAGCCGGCCTGCCCTCACAAGGAGGTGCCGGGAAGCGAACCTGGGGCCTCTCATATGGTAAATGGGTGCTCTATCCATTGCGCCACACCCGCTTCCTGCCCTGAGGTTGCTGCATCAGCCCACCGCACGGCTCAGGCCGGCGTGCCCTCACAAGGAGGCCCCGGGAAGCGAACCCAGGGCCTCTCATATGGTAAACGGGTGCTCTATCCATTGAGCCACACCCGCTTCCTACAGGTATTTGTTACAGCAGCACCCCACTCCGTGATACCAAAATATGTATTAGTTCCCTGTTGGTGCTGTAACAAATCATCACCAACTTACTGGCTTACAACAACACAAACATATTACCTTACAGTTCTGGAGGTCAGAAGTCCACAATAGGTCAGCACAGCTGCATTTGTCCTGGAGACTCTAGGGGAGAATCCATTTTCTTACCTTTTCCAATTTTAGAGGCCACTTGCACTCATTAACTCAAGACCTCTTTCTCCACCTTCAAAGCCTCTGCAAATCTCTCTTTCTCTGACCTCTGCTTCATCATCACAACTCCTCTCTGACTCTGACCCTCCTGTCTCCCTCTTCTAAGGACCTTTGTGATTACGCTGGGCCCATCCAGATAATCCAAGATAATTTCCTGATATCAAGGCCCTTAATTTAATCACAGCTGAAATACCTCTTTTGCTGTGTAAGGTAACATATTCACAGGTTTCAGGGATTAGGACATGGGCATCTGGGGACACCATTATTCAGTCTACCACAGGTAGGCATCTGCAAAGATTTACAAGTAGTAGCTGGGCACTGTGACCTGACTTTTGAGATCTGGATCTGATTGGTGACTAAATTATCAGAGAACCTTGCAAGTCACTTTTCGTCTTTGGGACCATATGTTATGGACTTACTTTGGACATCAAATGATTCCCAAGTTGTTTATGCATTAAATTCATCTAAATTCCTTTCAAAAAGATCAATACATCCCCAAAGATTCTGATTTAGGATGTTGGAATAGGGGAAGGCTCTGCTTCCCACTGGTACGTTTTATGAGTTCCTCAGATGATCCTGATGCACAAGCAGGTTTGGGGCTTCAGCTCTGTCAGATCCACTTTGCCAGGGTTGCCAGCCAGCCCAGCAACCTCTGACTTGGGCTTCCATAGTGACATTACTTCTTGATCTAGACTTGGCCAGTGAAAGGGAGTGAAAGAGAATATAGAGTCCAGAAATTCATCTGGACCTTGTAGATCACCCCAAGAAATAAGATGGAATTTTTTAAAAGGCTTTGAACTGCATAGATCCTGTGAACCTCTCAGATGATAGGATAGGGTGGCTGAAGAAAGAGAGAAGGTGATGAATGTGGCATTCCCGTTCAAGCCTGGGAGCCGCAGCCTAAAAGAGAGGCATGGGTGGGCTGTGGAGGAAGCAGAGAAACCAGCCAAGGACTGTGTGTAGGGAGGGAGTTTGGTAGATCAGAAAAGTACTCGTCTTTTTTTTTTTTAGGAAATTATGCTGCCAAGAATATCAGAATATCGGAAGCCCAGACTGATAAAGTCTTTGGCAATTAGAGCTGTAATCAAGTTTCAAATCTTCCATGAGCCCGGGACAAGGTATTGTGGCCTCCAAAAGAGGGCATGTCCACAATTTCCACTTTTTCCAAGAGAAGAAATGGTCAGGCAGGAGCCCTGCAGAATGTGGGTCCAGGGGACCCGGACGAGGGAGTTTCTCCTTAGAGGGACCTCAGAAGCCCTGTCCCCAATACCTGCTCAGCAGTGTTTCAAGACTGCTATAAACCAGTCACTGCTGGGTGTCTCCTAGTCTTCCTTTTCCCAAGGAGTTATAGTAACCATCTTGTTCCTATTCCACCCTTGTATACAGCTGTGTCAGAGGCAGATATATTGTCCTCTAACTCAGTGATCTCCAGGTTGAGAAGCCACAACTAAACCTCACAAAGAGGCAAGCATATAACTCAGACATCCTGGATCTTTTAGCTCGCAAGGCAGGGTTCAGCAAACTATGCTTTGCAGGCCAAATCCTGGTGCCTGTTTCTGTAAGTAAAATTTTATTGGAACACAACCAAGCTAATTTGTTCATCTGTGGTCTGTGGCTGTTTGCACTACAAAAATAGTACGACCCACAAAGCCAAAAATGTTTACTACTGTTTTAGGGCAATGAGTAGGAAGCTGGAATGTTAGAAGGTGTGTTAAATGTTGTTAGTTGCATTTGGCAAGGTATTAAAAGAAAGAAATCAGCTCAGAAAGAACTGGCCATTTTGCAATCAGAAAGTAAAGGGAATAGAGTCTGCAAATTCAAGGTACTGAAGAGTAGAAAGAGGCAACTGTTTCTCATTATCTAAAAGAAAATATTGATAAATTCTTTCAAGCAGGTTAAAATCCAGTCTTGTCATTATGAATGTCATTAAGGCCACTGAATTGTATGTTTGGGAGTGCTTGAAATGGGGTATTTTATGTTGTTTATATGTTACCACAATTAAAAGAGAGCAAGAGACTAAAAGACAATGACTTAAAAGCAATAACTGATTCCAGACTGGATCTAATAATGGAGGAGAAAATGTCCAAAAAGATATTACAAGGGACAACTGGAAGAGTTGAACTACAGACTCTATGCTTTATATCAATGTTAAATTTCTTGAGCTTGATAACTGTACTTAATCTGTCTACATAAAAGAATATCTTTGTTCCTAGGAAATATACTTGGAAGTATTGTGTCAATGAAGCATTATGTGTGCAACCTACTTTCAAATGTTTGAAAAATAAAGAAATAGATACATGGAAAGATAGAAAGAGAGACATATAGATAGACAATAGATTAGATACAGGAGAGATGATAGATGATGATAGATGATAGAGAGAGAGTGAGAGAGAGAATGAGATAACAATGTGGCAAAATGTTAAAATTTGATAAATCTGAGTATTTAAGTAGGCTAGGTTAGGGAAATACATTGGAGTTCTCTGTTTTGTTTTTGTATTATTCTTGCAACTGTCCTGTAAGTTTGAAATTAGTTCAAAATTAAAAGTTAAAGATAAGTTTATAAAAAAAAAACCCAGCCTGTTTTTTAAAAAATGAGCCTTGTGGTAAAGATCAAATTAATAGTATGATTGTCTCATCTATTATTGAAATCTTTGAATGACTTTAGATGGTGCAGAGTTAACCCTTTTGAATGGACCAAAGAGCTCAGGGAACAGAGACCAAAAATCTCATTCAAACATCTATTGCTACATAACAAACTACTTGAAATCTTAGTGACTTGTGATGGCTAGGCTAATGTGCCAACTCAGCCAAGAAACTGCACCCAGTTGTTTGGTCAAGCAAGCACTGGGCTAATTGTAATACAAGGACATTTATGGACTTCAGTCATCAGTGAGTTCATTGCACAGATGGCTGATTACATCTACAATCAACCAAGGAGATTGCCTTCAGCAATGAGTGACTTTTTATCCAATCAGTTGAATGCCTTAAAAGAGCAAGTGATTTCAACATTCAGAGAGAATTTTCCTGCTCGACTTCAGACCGACAGCCAATGTCTCCTGGGAACTCATTAAGGACCTTCATCGGAACCCCTGGTTTGCAGCCTGTCTATGAAATTTGGGCTTGTGCATCCCCATGGTCACATGAAAGAATTCTATAAAATCTCATACTATTTACATATATTTCCTGTAGATTTTGTTTCCCTCGAGAACCCTGACTAATACAGTTTGATACCAGGAGTGGTTCTTGAGAAACAGAATCTTAAACATGGAATTTCTGAAGTGGTTCTGGGAGTTTTGCAATTGGCTCTCTACTGTAATTGGACTCAAGGGTACTAATGACTCTCTTTCCAATAATCAAGAGGCCACTAACAGTCCACGGCATGAGTTGGCAATGGAGATATGCAAAATATCACCCATAGTTCCATGCTTACAAGAGGCAAGGATGTGGGTGAGAGTGTTTTCAACACCTTAACAGAGTTTTGTGGAATCAAAAGATAAAATGATGTTGGCTGGCCTTCCTAGATACTCTGGATAGAGTTACAGAAAAAAGAGATGAGTTAAAGACTTCAAATTTGCAACCTAAATACCACATGAATTATGTGAAAGTTTCTATGTGTGCTCTGAAAGAAAATCTTGTTTCATGCAGCCACAGACTTGAGATCTCTGAAAACCAGACTCAGAGTCTCATTTTATGAGTAGCAGAGTTACAAAAGAAACTAAAATCTCAGCCATGCAGGGTGTCTGCTGTTAAAATGAAGGCATTGATTGAAAAGGAGTAGAACCCTGAGGATTGGGATGGAGACATATGGGATGATGATGATATCATTAGGGACATTGGAACTCTAAATTCTGCTGAGACTTTGCCAGATAAACCTGTGATGGCCTGCCCTGTGGAGACTACACAATGTCAAGTTTATATCACCCAGCCCCCAGCCTGCCCCAAGGAGTTTGGACATTCTCCCAGCCCTGAGGCAGGTGCCAGTCAAACTCCAGCATTCACTGCCCAACCTCCACCCTGCCCTGAGGAATCTGCCTTCCAACCTCTGCCTGAAGAGATTAATCCTGTCTCACCAGATGAAAATGCAAAGGAATGCCCTGAGGTCAGTAGCTTGCAAGGCATTTCTAATCCTTCTCCTTACCCACCCCCACCACCCCTCTTCCAGACCTATTACTAGACTAAAATCACAATAAGCCCCCAAAGGCAAAGTACAAAGTATGACCCATGAGGAAGTATACTATACTCTAAAAGAACTGCATGAGTTTTCCAACTTATATAGACAGAACTCAGGGGAGTATGTGTGGGGATGGATACTAAGGGTATGGGATAATGGTGAAAGGAATATAAAGTTGGATCAAGCTGAATTTATTGATATGGGCCCACGAAGCAGAAATTCTGGATTCAACACTGAAGCTCAAAGGGTTAGAAAGGGCTCTAACAGTTTGGGTGGATGACTGAAACATAGACCAAAAGATGGCCTAGAATGCCTGAGGTTGAGATGCCCAATTTACCCTGGTATACAGTAGAAGACAGACTTCAAAGGCTTAGAGAGACTGGAATGCTAGAATAGATTTACCATTTAAGACCTGCCCACCCACCCCAGGAATATCCAGAGGACACACCTTTAACCAGGACTGTGAGGAATAAATTTGTAAGAATAACTCCATCTTCTCTGAAGAGCTCTGTGGTTGCTCTGTTCTGTAGTCCAGATATTACTGTAGGAACTGCTATAATGGAACTAGAATACGTAAACATTATGGGGATCATTGGCTCTCCCGCCTGTAAAAGTCAAATATCAGCAGTTAATCACCAAAGACAAGGTGGGTGTGTCTCTACCTCAATGAAAGGCAGACTCAACAATCAAAAGAGTCTGAGTCGCATAGAGTTATAGCATTGGCTAATAGATCATGGGGTACCTAGAAGTGAAATACATGGGCAGCCTACTAAATTCCTACTTGATCTGTATAAGCAGAAGAGTTCTAGGTTGAGTGAACAAAACCCTAACTTGAATTACAGACACAGAGAATCATGGCCCCTTAATCAATTCCCAGACTTGAGACAGTTTACGGACCTAGAGTCCCTTGAATGAGGAGAAGGCCAGGCCCCCATGGGGAACACTGCCAAAAATTTATACTGTTAATCATCTTCCCAGCTTTCCCCAATGAGACCTATGGCCTTTTACCAGAGTAACTGTGTATTGGGGAAAAGGAAATGATGAGACGTTTGGGAAATTATTTTTAGACACTGACTCAGAAGTGATATTAATTCCAGCAGATCCAAAATATCACTGTGGTCCACCAGTCAGAGTAGGGGTTTATGGAGGTCAGGTGATTAATGGAGTTTTAGTTCAAGTCTATCTCACAGTGGGACCATTGGGTCCCCGGACCCATTCTGTGGTTATTTCCCCAGTTCCAGAATGCCTAATTGGAATAGACATACTCAATAACTGGCAGAATCCCCACATTGGATCCCTGACTTGTGGAGTGAGGGCTATTATGGTAGGAAAGGCCAAGTGGATGCCACTAGCACTGCCCCTACCTAGCAAAATAGGAAATCAAAAGCAATACTGGATTTCTGGAGGAATTGCAGAGATCAATGCCACCATCAAGGATTTGATAGATGCAGGGGTGGTGATTCCCACCACATCCCCATTCAATTCTCCTATTTGGCATGCAGAAAACAGATGGATCCTGGAGGATGATAGTAGATTATCATAAACTTAACCAGATGGTGACTCCAATCACAGCTGCTGTCCCAGATGTGGTATCATCGCTTGAGCAAATCAACACATCCCCTGGTAATTGGTATACAGCTATTGATCTGGAAAATGCTTTTTTCTCAATTGTCATTAGTAAGGACCACCAGAATCAGATTGCTTTCAGTGGGCAAGGCCAGCAATATACCTTCATTGGGGTATATCAGCTCTCCAACCCTATATTGTCTGCAAGGAACTTGATTGTCTCTCCCTTCTACAAGACATCACACTGTCCCATTATATTGATGATATCATGTTAGTAGGACCTAGGGATCAAGAAGTAGCAGTGACTAGACTTACTGGTAAGGCATTTGTGCAAGAGAAGATGGGAGATAAATCCTACAAAAATACATGGGACTTCCACCTCAGTAAAATTTCTAGGTGTCCAGTAGTGTGGGGCATGTCGAGATATCCCTTCTAAAGTGAAGAATAAGCTGTTCTATCTGGCCCCTCCTACAACCAAAAAAGAGGCACAATGCTTAGTTGGTCTCTTCGAATTTTGGAGATAACACATTCCTCATTTGGGTGTGCTACTCTGGCCCATTTGCAGAGTGACAAGAAAAGCTGCTAGTTTTGAGTGGGGACCAGAACAAGAGGAGGATGACCAGAACAAGGTCCAGGCTCCTGTGCAAGCTGCAATACCACCTGGGCCATATGATCCAGCAGATCCAATGGTGCTGGAAGTGTCAGTGGCAAATAGAAATGACTTTGGCAGGCCCCTATAGGAGAATCACAATGCAGAAACCCTTAGGATTTTGGAGCAAAGCCCTGCCTTCTCTGCAGATAATACTCTCCTTTTGAGAAACAGTTTTTGGCCTGCTACTGAGCCTTAGTAGAGACTGAACTCTTAACCATGGACCACCAAGTTACCATGAGACCTGAGTTGCCTATCATGAGCTGGGTATTGTCTGACCCACCAAACCATAAAATTGGGCATGCACAGCAGCACTCCATAATAAAGTGGGAGTGGTATAAACTAGATAGGGCTTGAGTGGGTTCTAAAGGCAAAAGTAAGTTACATGAGGAAGTAGCCCAAATGCCCATGATCACCACTCCTGCCATGTTACCTTCTCTTTCCTAGCCCATAGCTTTGCCCTCTTGGGGAGTCCCTTATAATCAGTTGACTGAGGAAGAGAAAACTCAGGCCTGGTTTACAGATGGTTCTGCATGATATGCAGGTACCGCCTGAAAGTGGACAACTGCAGCACTCTAGCCCCTTTCTGGGACATCCCTGAAGGACAGCAGTGAGGGCAAATCCTCCCAGTGGGCAGAATTTCGAGCAGTGCACCTCATTGTTCATTTTGCTTGGAAGAAGAAATGGCCAGAGGTGTGTTTGTGCACTGATTCATGGGCTGTTGCCAATGGTTTGGCTGAATGGTCAGGGACTTGGAAAATTGGTGACAAAGAGGTCTGGGGAAGAGGTATGTGGATAGACCTTTCTGAGTTGGAAAAAAAAAACCATGAAAATGTTTGTGTCCCATGTGAATGTTCAACAGAGGGTGACTTCAGCAGAGGATGATTTTAATTGTCAAGTAGATAAGATGACCAACTCTTTGGCTAATGCTCAGTCTCTTTCCCCAGCTCCTCCTGTCATTGCCCAATGGGCTCATGAACAAAGTGGCCATGGAGGTAGGGATGGAGGTTATGCATGGGCTCAGCAACATGGACTTCCCCTCACCAAGGCTGACTTGGCTAAGCCACTGCTGAGAGCCCAATTTGCCAGCAGTAGAGACCCTCACTCAGCCCTGATATAGCACCATTCCCCAAGGTAATCAGCCTGCTACCTGGTGGCAGGTTGATTACATTGGATCACTTCCATCATGGAGGGGGCAGCAATTTGTTTTAACTGGAATAGACACATACTTCGGATATGGGTCTGTGTTCCCTGCACACAATGCTTCTTCCAAAACTATCACTTGTGGACTTATCAAATGTCTTATCCATTGCCATGGCATTCCACACAGCATTGCTTCTGATCAAGGAACACACGTCACAGCAAATGATGTGCAAGAATTGGCACATGCCCAAAGAATTCACTGGTCTTATCATTTTCCCCATCATCCTGAAGCAGCTAGATTGATAGAATAGTAGAACGGCCTTTTGAAGACAATTACAATGCCAACTAGGTGGCAATAACTTGCAGGGCTGGAACAATGTTCTCCAGGAACTGTGTATGTTCTAAATCAGCATCCACTCTATGGTGCTGTTTTCCCCATAGCCAGAATTCATGGGTCTGGGAATCAAGGGGTAGAAATGGGAGTGGCACCACTCACTGTTACCCCTAGTGATCCACTAGGAAAATTTTTGTTTCCTGTCCCTGCAACCTTAAACTCTGCTGGTCTACAGGTCTTAGTTCCAAAAAGAGGAGTGCTTCCACTAGGGAACACAACAATGATTCCATTGAACTGGAAGTTAAGACTGTCACCTGGCCACCTTGGGCTCCTCATGCCTCTGAATAAACAGGCAAACAAGGGAATTACTGTAGTGGCTGGGGTGATTGATTCTGACTATCAAGGGGAAATAGGACTGCATCTACATAGTGGGGGTAAAGAAGAGTTTGCCTGGAATACAGGAGATCCTCTAAGGCAGGGGTTCTTAACCTTTTGTGCTCCATGGACCCCTTTGCCAGTCAGGTAAAAACCATGGACTCCTTCTCAGAATGCAGTGGCAGGTAGTTTTATGACACTCAACATCACCATGTCTTTAAATAAAAATTTAGGATTATTCAAAATTAATTCAAACTCATGGACCCCTTGAAATCTTTCCACGGATCCCTTAGGGGCGGGGGTGGAACCCTGGTTAAGAACCCCTGCTCTAGGGCATCTCTTAGTATTGCCATGCCCTGTGATTAAAGTCAATGGAAAATTGCAACAACTCAATCCAAGCAGGACTAACAATGGCCCAGAATCTTCAGGAATGAAAGTTTGGGTCACCAGCTGAGGTGCTTGCTAAGGGTAATGGGAACATAGAATGGGTAGTGGAAGAAGGTAGCGATAAATATGAACTTCGATCACATGACCAGTTACAGAAACGAGGACTGTAATGGTCATGAATATTTCTTCCTTGTTTTGTATGAACTCCCTGCAGAGCTAGAATATTAGTAGCCAAGAACACTCTCCTCACTGGGCTGCATCACCAAAAACCCACTGAGACTCAGAATGTTTCTCATCTTGGAGGACTTTTGGGACTTCACCACACCCATGTTTCTGGGATACTCATGTCATTCCCTCATGTACGACACAGTATTCCTACAAGCCAATGACTCTTTTAGTGTCAATTTAGAAGAAAGAGGATAGTTTTAGAGGGACCTTATTTGTGGGCTATCAGCCTTACTCTGAGTCCCTCCACAGTATCCCTTGGTCCACAACAAACCCCCATTTCATAATATTAATAATAATGAGAGCTAATACTTACCAAACTCTATGTTCTCGAAATTTTCATTGGACTTTTCACGTATTAACTCACCTAATCTTCACAATAACCCAAAAAGCTGAAGAGCAAAAGTCTTTTTCTGCCTCCCCTTATTTCCCAGGGCTTCTTAGCCTCTGACTGCTCCTTGTTCAGATAGACATAGAACAATATAGTTAAAAGGAAGCTTAAGACTGTCTAGTTCACAGTTGGCAAAGGCAGGTATGGATGGGACCACTCCCTGAATCTGCACTCAGGGCACACATCACATGTCAGTCCCAGAACCACGAATTCAAACCCAATTAAAGCCCCACAATTCTCCCCAATACATTTATCTGGGCTGACCCCACCAATCAAGACAGCTGATACTTGCATACAGTCTTAACTTGAGTCCCCCTCCAACTCAAAATAGACCATGCTAAATCCATTGTGGATTGGATTGGATTTTGGAACAGAAAAGGACATTAGTGGAAAACTTGGTGAAATCCAAATAAAGTCAGAATTTAGCTAATAGTAACATACCAATGTTGGTTTCCTAGCTTTGACAAATGTACAATGGTTATGTAAGATGTTAACAATGGGGGATAATGGGTGAGGGGTATACGAGAACTTTCTATACTATCTTTGCAAATCTTCTGTAAATCTATAATTATTCCAAAATAAAAGTTTTATTAAAAAAGCACCCTGAACAAGGACTTGGATGCAGTATTTGGGAGATGGTCCCAGAAAGCACAGGGGAGGAAGGAGGGAAAATTGACACTGGGGGGAAAGCCAGTGAAGGGTGGATTAATGAGTAGATACCACCACTGGCTATGAAGTCTCAGCTCTGATGGAGTCCCTGTGAAAAGCCATGTGGAACAAGCCTCAGGGTGGTCGCACTAGCCACCAGAGGTTATCCCTGTCTCCCATGGATGAAGGTTGCCCCAAGGGTGAAAAAGGTGTTCACTCCCCACATTTTCAGTCTGTCCTCCTTGTAGGCCAAGCAAACTCCAGTGGTTTTGGAAAAAGCCTGCAGGCAGGAAGAAACAGATGCAGGCAGAAAGAAACAGATGCAGGCAGAAAGGAATGGAG
>JAQZBX010073453.1:0-14908 GCA_029593785.1 Cabassous unicinctus | reverse complement strand
AAAAAAAAAAAAAACTAAAAATTATACTATACAAAACCAAACAGGTAGGCAAGACCAGCTTCAAAATTTGTGGAGCCTAGTGCAAAATGAAAATGCAGAGCCTCTTGTTCAAAAGAGAGCCTTTTTCTAGAGTATCTTGTTCAATACAGCAACTGCAGTACGTTAAACCAAGAATGGGGTCCTTCTCAGTACAGGGCCTTGTGCATCTGCATAGGTTGCACACCCTGGAAGCCAGCTCTACAAGTGGGTGGTGGATTTGTGTGGCACCACAGCTGTAAGGGCTCTGCTAAGTAGAAGACAATCAGTCCCTGCTGTCTACCCCTCCTGGAACCATCAGACATGGGCACTAGGCAGGAAGGAAGAATAATCTAGAAAAGTATTTGGCTGCTCTGGAAGAGGGACGGCCAGGCACTTCTGTGACCTCCTTGGTAGCAGTCACACTGAGAGCAAAACCTGGAATCCCCATGACCTACCTTCACCTTCTGTGGTTAAGAGCAGGTGCTCTCAAGTCTAATTGCCTGAATTCAAGTCTTGGCTCTATGACTTACTAGCAGTGGGGCATGGGAAAGTTACTTTCAGTTTCCTCATCTGCAAAATGGGCCTAATAAGAGTACCTACTTAATAGGGGTTGTTTTAATGGCAAGTAGAGTGAAGGGCCTTCTGTTTTCATGCCTGACCATTTGTGGATTTTCCTGGTGTTATATTATTATCTTTTTAAAGCCTATAAAACTGATCATTTTTACTGAAAAAAAAAAAAGTTGGTAGATTGCAGTAAGACTTTTGGTAGAAGAAAATGCGAATTGTTTTTCTAACATGGAAGCAATGTGTGTTGCTCAGAGACGTCTTCCAAATGCTGGTGAGGCAGAGCTGGCTTGTCAGCTCATTGGAGGTACAGTGTTGGAGTGAGGCTTGGGATGACAGTGTTATTAGTGTTACTATTACTCCTCTGGTACCCAAGTCTCATGGGAAAAAGCAGAAGGCCTGCCTCTGCTCTAGAGAGTGTGCTACAGAAGCACCTCTTCAAGATTCCCCATTGACTGCATTGACCCCAAGTCTGTTCCACTAAACTGGAGCTGAAGACTGCCTCTAGATGTTGAAAAGCAAAAGAATTCCATGAGCAAATAAAATTTGAAATGCTATGCTAAACCCATATAAAGAGTATTCTCACCTTTAATATGCTGTGTATTGTAACTTTCTAATAAGGGGATATATTATGAGTTTTCCCTGAAGTGCATTTTTCTGGGAGTATATCATGGGACCAATGTTCCAAGAAACACATTTTGGAAGATACTATTCTAATAAATACTCTGGTGCTGGATCAAAGTAGGTACTGCTTTGTGAAACTTCATTTCTTTGGGAGAGGTGACTCAGCTAGAGACATCGTGACCGAGAGACATGTCTATATAATGCCCCAATCCATACAACAACAGTCTTATTAGCCAGTAGAAAAATGCCTAGCAATCCCTTTAGTGATGAGGAAAGCAGACCTCAAAGATGGAGGGGGAAGTGGAGTGGAGGTGAAAGTCTAACTATCCCCATCCAAGGGTGGCTGAGATGCCTTTCACATGAGGATAGTTCACCTTCTTAGGAAGGTGGGTGCACAGTACCTGCCTCATGCCCACCCCCATCAATTGTCAGATTCCAAGAGGACATAGGCCTTGCATACCGGGGACAAGGCAGACTCTGCGTTTGGAAACAAGATGCTAGCACCCTGACCTTCAACTTGCTCCTTTGTTACCTATAAGGTGGAACTACTGCCCTTCATTTGGTTATTTATGTTACAGTGAGAGTGTGGCCATTAGAGCAAAGGCTGGTGATAGAGAAGGCCTCAAAATGGTGTCTCTGCTCTTGGATACCAAGATACTATTCATCTTACCATCTAGTGGGGTCAGCTGGCCCTTCTGAACTCCACAAACAGTAATTCAAATGTGTGCTCCCTCCTTCCTCCCTCACACCCTCTTATACACACTTCCCTGTCTCAACAGTGATTCTGTGTTTCCCATGAAAGGTTCTCTGTGTATGGAGGAGGAAGAGTCCCACATCTTACAGTTAACTCTGTGTCTTCTGGCATCTTTTTACTTAAGTGAAAGCCAGGTTCCATCCTTTAGTTCAAAACCAGAGCTTTAAAATTTTAATGCTGTTATATAAGAAACCCAACTGCAAAAGTGTGGCAGAGCTGGACAGGAGAGTCCATTTCTCTGGGAGGCAGGTCTTGCTCTTCCCATGGGCTCCCGTGGCAGTATTGGTGGCTGCTAGCATACAATACTCAGTGTCAGTTGTCTTCTGGTATTTCTAACTTGGTCTCCAAGGAGACTGGATAAACTCTTTGAGGATGGAGACCCTGCACATTGTGTATTGAGGCCGAGCCCAGAAAGGGAGGTTATCTGGATCCAACGTACCCAGGCCAAATTCTGGCTCTGCTATTGACTAGCCATCTACCAGCTATGTGGGCAAGACAGTTGAGCCCTCTCTCCCTCTACTAAACAGGGATTTGTTGTGGGCAAAATCCATGTAACATGTTTAACATGGTTCCCGACACATAGTTAGTGCTCCATAAATGTTAGCGCCTGTTAAAGTAAGGAGGAATAATAACATTCCCTAAGTGCCGACCTCTTTCATACACACTAGTTTACAAAAGTCTTTTTAAGTAGGAGTTATTGCCCCATTTTAGAGAAACTCAGAGAAATGTAGTGAGCCTCAGAGCTGGGATATCCACGTTAGTCTGTCTAATGCCAAAGACAACAGTCTCTGTAACTCTCCACACTGCCTCTAGCACTCAGGCCATCAGAATGACTGAACTGGAGGACTCCCACCCATGGCTTTCTAGTATGGTTTTCTTCCACCTGCCCAAATTGCCACCTGTGACCAGAACAAGGAGACAGAAAAGGGCCCCCTTCTGGATGCCGTATTCCCACTGTGGGTACGGTTTGCTCTTCGTGTCTCCTGGGTCTCCCTGATGAGCATCCTCTGCGATTCTGGCTTGGGGGGTTTGGGGCAGTGGACAGGAGGTCTGCTCTGTAATTTCATAGCTGCTCACTCACTGACTGCTTAGTGAGAAGCCACGATGACAGCTGGGATCCTTGCCATGATGAGTAATTGCCCCCTCATACAAATCTATTTAGACCACATCCTTCTGGTGCGCAACCACCGGTTGATTTAAGATGCATACCTTTTGTAGCTCATTGCCAGAAGGATGAAATATAGAGTTTACCCAGACTTTTCTTTGCTGAAGTATTTATTGTAAATCATTAGTTACTGAGAGCCACTACCCATATATCAAGCAATTCCTACCCAGCTCTGGGTACTGAAAGAATTCTCTGTACTTTTCTAGAAAATGTACCATTTGTCCAAGAATATAATTATTAAATACTTTTTAAAATCCCAAGCTCATATATTTGTATGGAGGAATTCAGGCCAGGGAGGTCCAAGGATACCCAATTAGCTTGGGAACAGTCAATGTGGTTTTTAGTGCAGGAACCGCAAGTCTTTGGGGATGTTTATGAACATGGATAATAAATGCCTCACCTACTATTCAGGCTTGCAGCCAGAGAGGGGAGGGAATGGACTGGGAAGGCGCTGACATTCAGACAGCATCTCCCTGTTCCAAGCCTTGAGCCAATCACTTTATATAGCTTTTTAATTCTCCCAGCAACCCCAAGCGGTAAGTGTTATAATCATTTTATCCACGAATAAACCAGGGATCACAATCACAGGACCATGAAGCAGTAGAACCAAAATCCATACCCAATATCGACTTTCCCAAGTGTCTCTGCTGGATCACCACACACAGAGAGACACCCAGCCCCAATTAGCTGATTCCCAGCCTCTGCTGGTTTGAGTCTTCCATGGGTGGCTCTATAATAAGTGGGATGGTTGAGGTCCCCCATCATAGAGAAGGAAAGCTGCGATGTATAGATAGCATTTTCATCTCGCCACCAACAAAGATCAAGCACAGAGATTTGAATCCCCCAAGGGGTGGGAGAAGGATTGAGGTTCTATTTCCCTCATGAGCATTCTGTCCCGAGCACACAGCAATATGGGCAGACAATTAGTATGAACAGATTTGAGCAAATCACCAAATCTGATTGATGTTGAAAGCACACCCATGCAGGAGCACACACAAAAGAATGGGGAAGAGGGGTGGTCATATGTTGCAGGGCCGACTTAAAAATTCTAATCCTCATAAGCTTCTGAGGAAACTGCTCTTTTCACTGGGCAGGTTTTTAATATTTATTACTGAGGGCCATTTTAATCCTAATGAAAATAGCATGTCCTCAGGAAAAGTGCTGTAGCTAGAATGATCGAATGTGGTCCTGGTATTTAAATGCCTCACAAAGCTTACGGTGTATAGAGGTGACTGGGAAGTGAACCATTGGCAGGCTTCAGGAAGTACTGCCCCCAGGAGGCTGTGAGCTTAAAAAGAATATGCATGGGACAATTCTGGCTGAGTCACCCCCTGAATGGAACATCCAAACTTTTAGGGAGAAGTTCGGTCAATATAGTTCCTGGGTGAAGAGGGAAACAGTCAGAACTCATCTGCCAGGGTTTGAATCCCAGCTCTGCCTCTCTAAGTCTCAGTGCCTTCATCTCTAAGATCGAGATAATAATGATTACAGATCTTGTTGGTTTGTTGTGAAGTTCAACTGAGGAAATGAATGTAGAACACTTAGCACAGACTCTGGCAAGTAAGCGCTAAATAAACAAGAGATGTTATGACCATTACTATAGTTATTGTTGTTATGGCTTATCTCAATGCTACTAGTTTTGTTTCGTTTTGTTTTTGCCAGAAAATGAGGATGCCAGAAATGAACTAAGAGATAGCAAATAGCAGAGCCTGATGGAAAGAGTCAGAAAAACTTAATGCATCTTCTGCTGATAAAATTCTTGTTCAAATCTGGCTTATGCTGGGAAGGAGAATAAGGCAACGAGACAAATTGACTGTCTATTCAAATAGTGTTTCTATTGGCAGATAAAATGGTGTTGTTTGAGTCCAAACATGTCATCATGTGGGTTCTAAATAGAGCAGAACCTATGTGGAATTGTGCAGCCTAGAACTTTAACTGCCAGGCCACTTGCTGCTGTTTTATGTCTGCTTCTCCATCATGTCTCACCACTCAAATTCTCTCTGTGCCTTTGTCTATCAGTAATCATGTTTGGGTGGGTTTCCTCATCCTGCTCTTGGAGTGGGCAAGCAGAATGGTCCTGACACTCTCCTCTGGTCTGCTCAAGCTCACAGATGGTGGAACTCAGCTTCTTCCCCTCCAAAGATGAGATTTAGAGGTTAAGGGTCACCATAACTTGAAAGATTATGGTATCCCCACTCCCATATGAAAACAATACCAAATCATCAAATCAACTCATCTTTAAAAATAATATAAAGCTTAAATGTGCACTAACATTATAGTTACTTCTTTCTTGCTGAGCTCCTGCTTTGCTGGTGCCCTAAACACATGCCTAGTCTGACTATTGAGGATCTAGTACCATGATCAGATTACAAAAATTATTAAGAAGAAATAGTAAAGGTCCTCTTCTATGCCAAATTCTAGACATCTCTTGCAGTTTTGGGCCAAATAAATGCCTTTGGCTCCTCTGATTTTTATTCTCAAGAAACATGCCTGGCTGAAGAGCTCAGAATACTGTTTACTTTTCTAGCTTTGGTCTCCTTTTACCCCATCTTTTGCCTGTAATATTGGCACAGTCTCCTGACTGGCTGGGTCCCTCTCCCATGCCTTGCTCCCCCTCCCTCCATTCCCCATGCTGTTGTCACAGTGGGCTTTTCAACATGCAAATTCAATGATGTCACTCTCTAATGTAATACTTTTCATTGGCTCCTCATGTTTCATTCTCAAACCAGGGAAGGGTTACTTCTTGGTATAATGAGCTAATAATCAAGGAGTATGTGAGGACACAGGATAAACATGATGGATTTTCTGGAATGTCAATGATATAAATGTAAAACATTATTTTTATATTAACAAACATGACTATATTATGGAGTGGAACATATAATTTTCCTGGATGTTAAAGATGAAATATGAGATTCCAGAGGAATTTCACACTTCTAGTAGCTGGCTCCTGATCATCCCCCAGGACTTAGGAGATATGCAATCACTCTCGTAAGACTTTAGAGGGGAAAAGTTGGCAAAGCACCAGCCTGCAGGATAAAATCAAACTCGTTGGCACAAACAAGGCCCTCAGAGATCTGAGCCTGCCTTTTCTTCCCAGCCTCAAATTTCTTCCCCACCCTCACCTTTCCAAACACTCCATGCTACTTGCACTTCATGCACAATGTCAGCTACAAGTGTGTTTGCTAATTCTACCCTTTTGGCTTTGTGTCTCTGAAATACCTATCTTTAGGTACCCAACTTCTAAGAAGTTTAGATGGTTGCTATTCTCTTCCAACTTTTCCTTCCCCTAACCCCAAGAACCCAGTCTAACTGCCTCTTCTTCTAAGAGGTTAGCTTGGCAGCAAGCATGGCCTCCTCATCCCATTGACTAAGCATATGGTGCCCCATCTCTTGAACATTAGGAATCAGTGAGTGGTTGAGGTTTGGACATTGGGACTACTCTGAATAGGTTTGCATATGGGCTCTCCCACTTATGAACTGGATGATCTTGGACTAGCTAGTTAACTACTCTGTGCTTCAATTTCCTCATCTGTGAAATGGGGATGATAGCAGGATGATAATTCCTTAAAGAAGGTCAAAGAGTTAAAAGATGTTAAATGCTTAGAAGAGTGTCCGCTACCTAACAGTTGCTCACAGAATATCTGGCTACCAAGAGGTAGTTTGCCCAAAATACGTAGTGCCCCGATGAAAAAGTTTCCCAGGGCATTCTCACATGGCCTCCTCATAGCCTGTGTCCTATTGTGCATAGGACAAGCATACTCTGGAGAAAAAAGTTGAGCTCTTTCTGTGTTTTTTCATTCTGGAACTCCAGGGCATTCAGATGCACCCACATACGACCTCCATCTGCCCTTAACCTCTGGGACATGTGTGCTGAAAATAAGACTGTAGGAGGAATATATTTCTAAGAAAGAGGTCATGAGTGAAAGTTTTAATGCTAAATTGATTAAGAATATGATTTTTTATTGAGATATAGTTCATCTACCAAGTAATTTTTACATCTAAAAGATATGCTATGGAAGAAGAAAAAGAAGGAAGCCAATATTTGCTGCAAGTTCCTCTGCCCATCTTCATTCTGCACTCCCCACCATAGTCCTGCTTGGAAAGAGTAATTATTCTTCTACAGAGAGCAAAACCAAAGCCCTGAGAAATTAGCTCACCCAGGGGCTAAATCTCCTCACCATCCCCAAATTTAAAAATGAGTGGCATTTCCCGCTCCTGAAATTCAATATCCTTGACTTTTTAAAGCAAATGGGTGTTATTTTAGTTCTTTTTAATTCGCTAAATCTCCATTGTCTGGGAAACAGACCCCTCAAATCCCACGCCTCTCTCTGTGTATTCGAAGGGACCTCTAAAGTAAGCATGTCTCTGTCTGCAGGCTGTTGAAGGGCTTTGGTGGGGTAAATTCATTCCAGCACAGACGTAAGGAAGGGCTCAGGGTGCTGCTGAGAGCTGTTGAGCCTCGGTGAATGGAGCCACCCCATTGGCAGGTCAGCAGCTGGCAGCCCGTACCCCATCCTCACCCAGGCAGAGGCCCTCGGAGACACTGGGAAGCAGCTCTGCTCCTCTCCTGGCACTCTGTTAAAGCTGCCTATTCCTGGCTGTCAGTCTGAGTGTTAAGTGAGGCTTTGAACCAAGTCAAGGGCCTGGTCATTTCTTCCCCCCAGGCATGACTCATTAAGCCACTGTGAGTGAGCCAAAATGAAAAACCTTGCAGCTGCTGGTCCCACAGGTGCCCAGCCCATTCGGACATAAACCAATTGGCCATGCTCTGGCCAAGAATTTGTGTGACTCAGAATGAAGGGTGAGACTATTGCCCGCAGAACTTATTGTGTGGATGGATAAATACCCTGATCATTCATGCTAAGTCTTTATTTCCATTGTCTTTTGCCAATGCCCTAGTTTGCTAGGGCCTATTAATTTAGCGATTAACACCAGAGGATTCCTGTTTTGAGACCATGAGAAATTGCAGTGTCTTTCCCTGATGGAGGAGGGACTCCTCTTAATGTGGCTTTTCCCTTAAAAACAGAGTGCAGAGTGCTGCTATAGTGGAAAAAGCAGCTCACCTGGAGAGAGGGGCATCTAGGTTCTGCTCCCAATGCTGCCACTCACCAGCTGTGTGACCTTTTCCAAGCTACTTCTCTTCACCTCAGTTTTCTCCCTCACAGGGCTGCTATGGAGATTAATTACAAATGAACCCAAGAACGATGCAATGATGGCTGGCATACAGTGGGGACTTAATAACTATGTCTTTCTTCTTCCCTTCCTGTGTTTAGAGCTGATCCCTTTTACCATGGACATTAATGATTGTGCTTTCTCAATCATTAATGAAGGAGCTTGAAGCCCGAGGTTCAAGCTCCTTCACCAGTGGTTATGGGGATAGAATGGTAACATTCTGGAGGGGCTGGAGATCTTGCTGGGGAGAAAGGATGTAATTAGAGAATAGGACAGCCTACTGTGAAATGCTCAATTACCTAGTGCCTGGGGTGGGAAGAAATCTCTGAGGACTCTGGTTATCTGCTCAGCTTCATGGAAGAGGTGATGTGGAGTGAGAAATCCCCGTCCCATATCGCCCTGCACCTAGTAGCAGTTTCTCAGTAAGCACTCACTGGGTTTAATGGTTGAATATATTTAGTGTTGGAATGAAAAACTTTCTATTTTACAATGTAAACTGTTCAGGGGAAAAATAGATGCCCGTGGATGCTTAGAGAAAGAATGTTAGAAGGGACAAGGACAAAATGACTTTATTTTCATGTGGATTAGAAAAAAAAAAATCAACATGAACTCTGTGAGTTTACAGATTCTATTCCTTGGGGAAAAGCTAAAGTTTTAAAAGTATATTGATTTTTAAAATACATTAAATAAATAATATTAAGGGTAGTATGTGGCTATGTCAGCAACCACTGGCACGGAGTATGTCAGTGATGGTAGTTTGGGAAACTCTGTTGTAAGTAATATGCTTGGTTTCTGGATTTCCCTGTGGATGGAAAGATATGAATCTGAATCTCAGCCACACTTCTGTGTGATTTGGGGCAAACTGCTTTGACATTTCTGTGCCTCATTTTCCTCATTTATTAAATAGGGATAATGATTCTACTTTGTGGAGCTGCAAGTTCTTATCTATAAAGCATTTAGAACACTGACACATGCTAAGGGTTCAATTAGAATAGGGGAACAAAAGAAATCGTGAGGATGATATCGGTTTGGGGGATTGTTGTGACTAAGGAAAACAAGGGCTTTGCCAAAGCTGCCACTAGATGCTCTAGTGGGTCTTTGATAGCATGAGTTAACCTACCCCACACTGCTGAAAAATGAGAGGGCCACAGATTGCACTTTGATTCCCAGGAAGGGATTCCCAGCTCTGTCATTCAAACCCTTGTGAGTTACTTAAGGTCACAAGTCCATTTACTGTATGACAAGAGAAACCACACACTTGGGCAGCTGGGAACATATTCCTGCCAATGAACAAAGAGCTGATATGATATGCAAACAATGGCATGGGTGGTTTTTCCTCCAGGGGAAGTGAGAACCTCATCAACCAACCTGAATTTACTCTGAACCCTTGAGCCTGCTTCATTGAAGCTTTCATTGAAGAATCCTCTGATTCTTCCATTAGGAGAATGAAACAATTAACCAAATTTTGTCTCTAGTTAGTTTTTTTAGTCAGTTGATGAACATTTTACTCCCACGCTTCCAAACGCAGCCAATCTGGATTGAGTGGTCCACATTTGTATATAAAGCTATTTGGTTCCACCCAGAGGTACATATATTTCAGTTCTCACTCACATTGCATTTTCAACTCATGATGCATAGCCACTGGTTTTAGAATTTTTTTTTTTTTAATTAGGCCAGTAATTTATTAATGCAGGGAGAAGAGAAATGGGAGAAAATAACACATCATAGGTCCCAGGTAGAGAGGAAGGGGCTGAAGAGTGATGAAGAGGACTTATTTACAGACTACAATTTCCAATTATAGGTTATAAAAGCCCAGGTTTTACTTGTGTGTTGATCCATGCCGGGGACAAGGCGGGAGCAGGGCGCAGAAGGCAGGAGAGAGAGAGAGAGCCAGAATTTTTAAAATATGTTTATTCAGCAACAGCTATCAGGCACTGTGGCAAACAGGAATGCTGCCCTCATGGATCTTCCGAAGAAAATAATCCTTCAAACTTTCCCTCCAGCCTACCCTCCTCGGCACCAGGTCCATATTACCAAGGATACAGGACATCAACCCCCCAATGCATGTGGAGTTTGTTCTCTTGGCTATTCTCAATGCACAGTAGCACTTAAAGATGTTGAGAAGTCCTGGATCAAACAATCCTATTTAACCCAACCATATTTGATGATGGGTCCCTTCCTAAGTGACAACTCGAATGTCTGTTCCCTAGAAGACAGTGTAAGAAATGCTGTCTCATCATGGATGATGGCCCTAACATCCACTCATCCATCAATCTA
This sequence comes from Cabassous unicinctus, assembly GCA_029593785.1. Classification (NCBI taxonomy): domain Eukaryota; kingdom Metazoa; phylum Chordata; class Mammalia; order Cingulata; family Chlamyphoridae; genus Cabassous; species Cabassous unicinctus. The sequence goes on along the minus strand of JAQZBX010073453.1, from coordinate 4,331 downwards.
AAAACCTGGGTGACTTACTCTATTTTCCTTCATCCAGTTTGTCCCAAAGTCCTGTTACGTCTATCTTGGAAATATGTCTAGAATCCCTCTGCCCCCTTTCCATCCCTGCTGCCAAAACCTCAGCTCAAGTTCTGCTCATGTTCCTTCAAATGTTCTGCCTGGTCTCCCTGCCTTCAGCCTCTCTCCTCTCTCCTCCAGAGTTATTTTCCTAAAAATAAATCTCATTATATTACTTTTTCACTGCTCATACAAAAAAGCCAAAATTATTATCACAAACACTAATTCTCAGAGTGGAGTATAGGATGATTGCTTTGAGCAGAAGATTTGTAGTCAGTACTGGGTAGATCCTGGGGGATTTATTTAATCCTCCTGAGCTTTAGTTTCTTCACCTATGGAATGGGCATAATTATAGTACAAATTTTATAGGATTGTGTTAAGGATTAAATGACATAATACATGTACAACCCTTATTGCATCAGCTAAAATGTTGAAAATACTTATAATTTTAGCCATTTTTATTAGTGTTATATGACACTCTGCAGACCCAAACCCTAGCTTTCCGGTCTCATTCATTACCTTATAGACTTTCCACATGGCCACCTATTTTTCTGCCACTGCCAACCTCCACCCCTTCTTCAACATGCCAGGCCCTTACCTGTCTCTGTGACTTTGTACTCTCCATTCCTTCACTGCACAATTCTTCCCTCTTTGAATGGAAATGTCCTTATTTCAAGAGACCCCTAAGCAGGTTGAAAGAAATAACTGTCTTAAAGTCCATGTGCTTTTTTCTAAGGCAAAAGCTTGACGCCTTAGTCTGCTGGTTTAGACTTGGGTGAAAATTTAAACCTAATGATTTAACTGACATGGTTATCTAATTTTCTTTGTGTGGAAACTAGTGAGAAAGGGAGTGTTCTTAATTTATAGGGAGATGAGATTAAAAGCATCAAAGTGCAGGCTCTAAAAGATAATATGCTGAGAAGCAAAAGCTAAGAAACAGGGAGGAGGCACAGGAACAGTGGCAGGTCACAGAGTGTAAAGTATAGCCTATAAGGACATTATAATATTAAGGTCCATTAACAAACCTTATGTAAAAGGACTGACTGCAATAATTGACATCTTTTATGATGACTCCCAAATCATCAAAAATTGCTAATAACAACACTAATGCATTCATACTTTTTATTAAGTGCTTATGATGTGCCAACATTATGCTAAGTGTTTTTATGTTGAGGTTTTGATTCACTATCACATTGTAGGTAGTATTATCACCCCATTTTACAGCTTAGAAAAATGAGGCTTAGAAGACTCTTCCTAGGTATTTAGGAAGTAGAAGAGCTCTATCTCATGCTAAAGCCAGTGATTCCAACCATTGCTAATACTGTCTCTTTATAAGATTATGTTTAATAAACTCTCCTTAAAAAGGCATGGGATAATATCAATACATAATATTTATTATGATTAATGTACATTATTAAAATGTATTTTGCAAAGATTTTTTTATATAGAATTGTTTAAATCCTTAAAATGTTGGTGTGGCAGCTAACTGCAGAATTCATTTATGTAGAACATCTAGTATTTCTCTGCTGCTGGATAAGTGAAGCTTCAAGCAGATGACTTTTAAAAAGTTTGCTTCTCCCAAGTAAAGTTACTGGCATCTTTGTGCTGCACATGCTTATTGTGAAAATTAAAGTTTTAATGAAAATATTATGTTTTATTTGTTCCTAAGAGGTTTTCCTTAGATCTGGGGTCACAGGGACGTGGGTGAATAGGAATGAGTGGATTCAGTGTTCTTCGGATCTTGGTTTTGATTCGGGGTTCCAGATAAGTTTGTGTCAACTCATTTCTCTCCTGCTTTTTTGGTTCTTTCGCAGACGCAGACCCACCCCTGTAGTGGACATAGCCTGTTCCCTGTCCCTTCAAGCTTGTCCTTAGGGTGTCACCTTTTAAAGCCAGCCCTTGTCTCTCCTCCTATTCAAGCCCGATCCTCCCTCCCTTGTCTAATTCTTAGCCAAGCATAGCAAGGCCAGCTGGTGAGGGCCTTGTAAAACACAATGGCACCAGACCCTGCCTGATGGAACACCACTTGTGCCAGCCGAAGCTTCCTGGATCAGAACAGTTGATTTTGAGTCGTGGCCCATCCTGTGACCCATATTGAAGTGCTGTGTTCAGTGGGGATTAAAAGCCTTGTGAACTGGAGTAAGAAGAGGCAGAAGAAAGAGGTCATTGTGGGTCTAGAGGGAATCAATATTGTCTCTGAAAAAGCCTCTGTCTGTTCCCAGACTGACCATCTGGGGCCGTGTGGCTCAAAATCAGCTCCAAAGGAGGAAAAGAGAATTTTGCAAGGAGGGAGAAGTTTGCAAGGGCCCGTTTCCAAGGTAGCCTGTCTGGGAGGACCAGAGAGGAGTCAAAGGAGTTGTAGGGAGAAGGGGGTGCAAGAAGAAAAAACGTTTAAACCCTATACGTACCTGCAGCTCATCTGGCCCTTTCTGTGCCTTCACCAAATGCTTTCCAGATGTGAATACAGAGCTATTTCTACAGCACAGCTCAAAATCTCCTCCTCAGTTCTTGAATTCCCCTTTAGCATAATTTTACAAGAGTGTTTTTGTTTTCAATGAAATTGACATTGCTAATGGATTCCAAACTTGAACCTTATGAGGAGTCATGAAAATTTAGAGGGATTGTATCCTTGCAGCAGGCCTCTGCGGTTGAAGGGTTTCCTCTACTTGGGGAGTCACGATTTCACTTTCCTTTTGGGGATGGGGGTGTCAGTGACTGCATGAAGGCAGAGCAGCAAAAGGGGGCAGAAGAAACTGAGGTTACTGGCCTAAAACCTGCTCCAGCTAATGTTGTGGAATTGGAGGGACTTGTAGGGAAATAGATACATTTCCCCAGGAGGCCAACCAGCCTAGGCAATGATGCAGCCTTTGGTCTTGAATCCGGGATTACGTCAAATGCTGCCGTTGGTGAAATGGCACTTGGTAAGTGTGGTGCTTACGCATGAGTGGTGAGAGCTTGAGCACTAGACACATTCTGGCTCTGGGATTGATTTGCTATTTGTCCCTGGATAAATTCTTAATATTATGCCATCCTCAAGCTTCAATAATCAATGAAAATAGCAAACTAAATCTACTGAAAGGATCTTGTCATAGTATTAAGAAGGTGGGAAGGTAGCAATTTCATATACATGGTCGATATTTTGACTCAAATGGCAGTTACAGTAATAAGTTGTATCCATTAATTCCAATGGCCAGAGGTCCAACTGATTGCGAGTCCTCTCCACTTCTCAGCACCTCATGGCCCAACTAACCTCATTGTCTCCCATGCCCCAAACCTGGTTTTCCTCTCAGCTATCGCAACAGAGCACCAGCTCTTCCAAGTGAGAAGATTCAGCACCACCCTTTACTCCATCCTCTCCCCGACTCCCCATTATCCAGTACCTCTCTCCTGGTCTGCTTCCTCTCCTCCTTTGTCACTGCCATTCCTTGAGTTCAGCCTTATCATCCTTCACCAGGGTCAACAGCATCTTTTTTTAAAAATTATTGAGGTGAAATTCACATATAAAATTAGCCATTTTAAACTGAAAGTAGCATTTGGCACATTCACAATGTTGTGCAACCACCGCTTCTTTCTAGTTTCAAAACATTTTCATCACCACAAAATATAACCCCATACCCATCAAGCAGTTAAGTGCCATTCTTCCCTCCCCACAGCCCCTGGCAGCCACCAATCTGCTTTCTGTCTCTATGGATTTACCTATCTGGATACTTCATATAAATAGAATCATATAATAAGTGACCTTTTGTGTCTGGCTTTTCTCATTAGCATAACTTTTCTGAGGTTCATACACATGTATTGGAATCTCACTCCTTTTTATGGTTGCATAATATTCCATTGTGTGTATATACAACAATCTATCCATTCATCTGTGGATGGACATTTGGGTTCTTTACACCTTTTAGCTATTATGGGACTTCCGGGAAGATGGCTGACTAGTAACACACAGGAATCTCTTCTCCAGAAAAATTGCTAGAGAACAGGCTGAAACAGACCCAAAATAGATCTTCTAGGGTTTAGGACAGCAGGGGAAGACTGCATACCACCGAGAGGAGAGAGGGACAAAAGAGAGAAATCACGACGACAGAACCAGAACCGTGAGTTTTTAATCAGCAGCGGTGGCTGCTGCCGGCACCCTCCCCCACACTCTTTAGAATTCTCGGGCCTCTGGGCCTGCGACTACAGACAAAGGGGGCTCCAGGGATCTACCACTCCCGGAAAGGGGAGAGAGAGGGACACAGCCTTAGGCTGACTCAGGTTCTGACGTGCAAATTTGG
>JAQZBX010073452.1:0-14914 GCA_029593785.1 Cabassous unicinctus | reverse complement strand
GACAAGCATCAGAGCCTCAGCTCCGCTGGGGAGGCAAGGAAGTGGGAAGTGCTTGATTAGTTTCCACGAGCCTATTTAGGGTCCCCTTTGTGAAGGGGGTATTATATAAGAGGCCTTCTTTTGGGTCCCTTATTTCTCAAAAAATTAAAAATAAATAAAGAAGACAGTCACTTTAAAAAAAAAAAGAAAAATTTTTAAAAACTTAGTTTAATCACTAAAATCTGCTGCAAAACCTGCAGATAGAACCTTGCAGGGCAATTGATTGATGAACACAGGCAGGCTGAGAGGTTCCACAAGGGCCCAAGAAGGAACACTGTTCTTCCTTAGCTTTGTTTGATGGCTTGCTTATGTGGTTGTTTGGTTTTTCTTTTTTTGTTTGTTGTCTCTTGATTTTCTTTCCTCTTTCCTCCCCCCCACTTTTTTCTTTCTTTCTTTTTTTTAAAAATTAGGTGCTGCTAGCTTGTCTCTTCTTTGCTGTGCTGCTTCTTCTGTGATTTCCCATTCTCTCTATATTGATTTTGTCTCCCAATGCTATCTCTTTTCCTTCTTTCATCTTTCTGCCTTCTGCTTTCTGTTGTGGTTCTTATATACCACCTTTTTTCATTAGCCCACAACTTACTTAAGGATATCAATTTCTATTCTATCCTGTTTTCTTCTTTTATTATTATTATTAACTTTTTCCATTCAGCCCTTTCTTTACTCTTTCTGTCTTTCCTCATCATTCGGGCCTTCTAAATCATTATATATATTTTCCTCTATTTGGTTTCCCAGTCTTTTGTACGTACACCACTTTTTTTCCTATTACTCTACACTGCCTACATGAGTTAAATATTCATTTTAATAAGTCTTACATGGCCACTCTTCTAACTTTTATCAATATTGCTATTATCCTTCATCCTTTCTCACATCTTCTGTTTCTTCTGGCCCTAATCTTTTGCCTTCAAGGGAACATAGAAAGAAGCAAGGAAATAAAATAAGAAGAACAAAGCATCAAAGAGAAAACTTAACACACACACAGAACCACCAGCTAAATAAAACTCTAAAGCTGAGAGAGAAGCTAATCAACTGAATAAACCCATCAAGATAAAATGATGAACAGAGGGAAAAAAAAATTACAAAACACAGTGAGAAACAGAAAGACATGGACCAGTCCAATGAGCAAATTAAAAATCAGGAAGAGATGCAGAACATCGAGTAACTAATCAAAGCTTCCCAAACAAAAATCATGGACCAACTTAATGAAGTGAAGGAAGAGATTAAGGACATTAAGAGGACACTGGGAGAACATACTGAAGAAATTGTAAACATACATAAAAAGGTAATGGATATGATGGTGATCAATGGCACAATCCTAGAAATCAAAAAGATGCTGGATTCACGTAACAGCAGATTTGAACAGGCAGAAGAAAGAATTAGTGATGTTGGAAAGCAATACATCTGAAATCAAACAGATAGTAGAACAGATAGATAAAAAGATAGAAAAAATCCAGCAGGGATTCAGGGATTTAACCAAAAACACAAAACACACAAACATATGCATTATAGGCATCTGAGAAGGAGAAGAGAAAGGAAAGGGAACAGAAGGAGTGTTGAAGGAAATAAGGCCTGAAAACTTCCCAACACTATTGAGAGAGATGGATGTACATGTCCAGGAAGCACAGCACACCCAAACAGTATAAATCCTAACAGGCCAACTCCAAGACATATACTTTTCAAAATAGCCAATGCTCAAGACAAAGAGAAAATACTCAAGGCAGCAAGAGAAAAGAGAACCATCACATACAAGGGAAGCACAATAAGATTAAGTGCTGATTTCTCATCTGAAACCATGGAGGCAAGAAGACAGTGGCATGGCATAGTCAAAGTACTAAAAGAAAAAAACTTCCAGCCATGAAATCTCTATCTAGCAAAACTGGCATTCAAAATGATGGAGAGCTCAAAATTAAGAGAGTATGCTAATAAGAAACCTGCACTTCAAGAAATACTAAAAGAAGTTCTACAAGTTGAAAGAAAAAAACAGTGGAGAGAGAGTTGGAGGAGAGTGTAAGAACAACTAAAAAGACAAAAAGAGAAATAAAAACAACATATGACATACATAAACCCAAAGAAAATATGGCTAATGTAAGAAATTTGTTGAGTAATAACACTGAATGTTAATGGCTTAAACTCACCAATCAAGAAACACAGATTCATAGAATGGATAAGGAAATATGATCCATCTATATGCTGTCTACAAAAACCCACTTTTAAACCAGGGATTCGAGGAGGCTGAAAGTGAATGCCTGGAAAACAATTTTACAAGCAAACAATAGCCAAAAAAGGGCAGGAGTAGCTATGCTAATATCAGACAAAATAGACTTTAAATTCAAAACTCTTGTAAGAGACAAAGATGGACACTATATACTAGTAAAAGGGGTAATCTCTCAAGAAGAGGGAACAATCATAAATGTTTATGCATCTAATCGGGGTGCTTCAAAATACACGAGGCAACACCTGGAAAAACTAAGTGGATAAATAAATGTCTCTACAATTATAGTGGGGGACTTTAATCCATCATTATCACCATTAGACAGAACATCTAGATGAAGAATCAATAAAGAAGCAAAGACTCTGAATAATGCATTAGAGTACCTGGTCCTAATAGGCATACAGAACATGACACCCAAATACAGCAGGATTTACATTCTTCTCGAGTGCACATGGATCATACTCCAAGATAGACTACATGGTAGGCCACAGAACAGCTCTTAATGGATTCAGAAAGATTAAGATTATACAAAGTAATTTCTCTGACCACAATGAAATGAAATTGGAAATCACTAAGGGCCAGAGAAACAGATTATGCACAAAGATATGGAAGTTAAACAACACAGTCTTAGACAAATTGTGGGTCAAGGAGGAAATCTCAAAAGAAATCAGTAACTAACTTGAGACTAATGAAAAGGACAACACAGCATATCAAAATTCATCACATGCAGCCAAAGCTGTCCTAAGAGGAATGTTCATAGCCATAAATATATATATTAAATATGAAGAAAGAAATAAAATTGAAGACCTAACTGCACACCTGGAGGAATTGGAAAAACAACAACAAACCAAACCTAAAGGAAGTTGAAAGAAGGAAATCTCAAAGATCAGAGCAAAACTAAATGAAATGGAGAATAAGAAAGCACTACAAAATATAAACAAAACCAAAAGCTGGTTCTTCATGAAGATCAATAAAATTGACAAAATCTTAGCCAGACTAACAAAGAAAAAGAGAGAACAGATGCAAATACACAAAATAAGGAATGAGCAAGGGAATATCACTACTGACCCCACAGAAATAAAGAGTGTCATAAGAGGATACTTTGGAAAATTATATGCGAACAAGAAAGATAATTTAGAGGAAATGGACAAATTTTTAGAAACTCACAATCAGTCTACATTGATGAAAGAAGAAATTGGTGAATTCAACAGTCGAATTACAAGTAAAGAGATAGACTCAGTCATCAAAAATCTCCCAACTAAGAAGAGCCCAGGACCAGATGGCTTCACAGCTGATTCTACCAAACATTCCGGAAAGAGCTAACACCAGTCCTGCTTGAGCTCTTCCAAAAAATAGAAGTAGAAGGAATATTGCTTAACTCATTCTATGATGCCAACATTACAAAATACCTAAGCCACACAAAGATACCACAAGAAAGAAAAATTACAGACCAATTTCTCTAATGAACCTAGATGCTGAAATCCTCAACAAAATACTTGCCAATCACATTCAAAACCATACCAAAAGAATTATGCACCATGACCAAGTGGGTTTCATCCCAGGTATGCGTGGATGATTCAATATAAGAAAATCAGTCAATGTAATACACCACATAAGCAGATTGAAAGAAAAAAATCACATGATCATCTCTATAGGTGCAGAAAAAGCATTTGACAAAATACAGCATTCTTTCTTGATAAAAACGCTGCAAAAGATAGGACTAGAAGGAAACTTTCTGAACATGATAAAAGGTATATATGAAAAACCCAGAGGTAACATCATCTTCAATGGTGAAATCTTAAAAGCCTTCCCTCTGAGATTGGGAACAAGACAAGTATGCCCAGTATCACCTATTTAACATTGTCTTAGAAGTACTTGTTTGAGCACTGAGGCAAGAAAAAGATATAAAATGCATCCAAATTGGAAAGGAAGAAGTAAAACTTTCATTATTTGCAGATGACATGGTCCTATTCATAGAAAGACCTGAGAAATCTACAACAAAGCTTCTAGAACTTATAAAGGAGTTCAGTAATGTTGTAGGCTATAAGATCAATGCTCAAAGATCAGTAGCATTTCTGTACACCAATATTTAGCAATCTGTGGAGGAAATCAAGAAAAAATACCATTTACAATAGTAACTAAAAGAATCAAATACCTAGGAGTAAATTTAGCTAAAGATGCAAAGGAATTATATACAGAAAAGTACACAACACTGTTTAAGTAAATCAAAGAAGACTTAAATAAATGGAAGAATATTCTCTGTTCATGGATAGGAAGACTAAACATCATCAAGATGTCTATCCTACAGAAACTAAAATAAAGATTTAATGCATTCCCAATAAAAATCAACACTGTATTTTTTAAGGAACTGGAAAAACTAACTACAAAATATATTTGGAAAGGTAAGAGGCCCTGAATCACCAAAGACATATTGAAAAAGAAAAATGAAGTTGGAGGAATCACACTACCTGATGTTAAAATGTACTGCAAAGCTACAGTGGTCAAAACTGCATGGTATTTGCACAAGGATAGACATACTGACCGATGGAACCAAATTGAGAGTTCTGATATAGATCCTTGCATATTTAGTCATCTGATATTTGATGAGGCCACCAAGCCCACTAGGTTGGGAGAAAATGGGCTCTTCCATTGGAGAACTGGATATCCATATCCAAAAGAATGAGAGAGGACCACCATCTCACACCTTATACAAAAATCAACTCAATATGGATCAAAGATCTAAATATAAGACCCAAAACCATAAAGACCTTGGAAAATAATGTAAGGAAGCATCTACAGGACCTTGTAATAGGAAATGGTTTCATGAACTTCACACCCAAAGCATGAGCACCAAAAGAAAAAATAGATAAATGGGATCTCCTCAAAATTAAAAACTTCTGCACCTCAAGGATGTTATCAAGAAAAGAAAAAGGCAGCCTACTCAATGGGAGAACATATTTGGCAACCATATATCTGATAGTAGCCTAATAGCCTACATATATAAAGAAATCCTACACCTCAAAAATAAAAAAAGACAAACAACCCATTTAAAAAATGGGCAAGTGACCTGAAAAGACACTTCTCCATGGAAGAAGTACAAATGGCTAAAAAGCACATGAAAAAATGTTTGACGTTGCTAGCTATTAGGGAAATGCAAATCAAAACCACAATGCGATACCATCTTACACCCATTAGAATGTGGCTATTAAAAAAACAGCAGAACATAAGTGTTGGAGAGTATGTGGAGTAATGGGAACCCTCAACCACCGCTGGTGGGATTGTGGAATGGTCCAGCCACTGTGGAGGACAGTTTTGTGGTTCCTCAAAAAACTAACTATAGATCTTCCATATGATCCATCAATTTTACTGCTAGGTATATACCCAGAAGAATTGAAAGCAAAAACACAAAGAGATATATGCACACCAATGTTCATAGCAGCATTGTTCACAATTGCCAAAAGTTGGAATCAACCCCAGTGCCCATCAACAGATGAATGGATAAAGCAAATCTGGTACATACGTACAATGGAATATTACTCAGTTGTAAGAAGGAGTAAAGTGCTAACACATGGGATAACATGGATGAATCTTAAAGACCTTATGTTGAGTGAGTGAAACAAGCCAGGCATTGAATGATGAACAATACATGACTTCACTGATACGACTTGAGGAAAGTGAGCAGTCTCTGAGAACAATTAACTGAAATATAGGTTAACAAGAGAGAGAAAGAGAACAGAATGTTGTGAGCCATCACCCATATGGACATAATCTATGGTAAAGTGGTAATGTATAGTTTCATATTGAAGGATAGGCCAGGTGTGTAGTGATATTACTGGGTTTGGTGTTGCAGGGTCGACAGGTGGTTTGATTAGGAAGGACAAGTTAGAATACCCAGGATATTGGAGGGAGAGATGGGAGAGGGACCATGTGAACATGGGATTTGTGGGTATGAGGTTGAAAGTGCAGGGGTAGGAATGCTCTTATGGCAATATGACAAGGAGTGTCATTGGTTTAGTGTGTTGGTTGGGGAGGCATTCAGGACGGGGCTCATCTGCAGTAGGCGTCTGGGGAGTGTGTGAGTGTTCATCCTGTCATAAATTGTGTCGGTGGGTGTAGACACACACGGTGGGTTGGAAGGAGATGGACCCCCATCTTTGGGAAGACCAATTCACCCAGAAATAGATAGGTGGGCATCTCTTATGAGCAAGGGTGGATCCTAATAGGGGAGGACAATCAGCATGTCAAGACCTCTTGTTGCGTGTAACTATGAACCTCGCAATCCAATGAGTCAAGTCAGGGGATCATCATGGGCGCTGAGGGGATGAGGAGGAGGAACAGAATTGATCAGACGGGGGTATTTAGTGGTCAGGGGAAATGCTTTTCATTACCTTACAATGATGGACACAGGACATGGTAAATATCATCAAAAAATATTAAACTGTACCATCTAAAATGTAAACTATACTGTAAACCATTGATAATGTTTAGTAGCTATGTTTCACTATCTGTATAACAGTTATAACAACGCTACCATTCACACACAAAAAGGTTTTAATATGGGGTCAGGAAAGGGAGAGGAGATTGGGTATGTGAGAGTCTCTAGTATTCTGTGTGTAAATTTGCTGTGACCTAAAACTTCTTTGAAAGTTAAATGAAAATTTGGGAGACACTGGGGAGTGAGAGGGGAAAGGTGCCACCATATAGACTAGACACCCGATAATGCAGTGATAAAAGGAAAAATGTTTAAAAAGGTTTTTAAAATTTTTTTGTTTTTTCCAATTTTTTGAATATTCCAATCCTTAAATTTTATTTTATTTTTAGTGTTTTTTTTAAGTTTGCATGTATTTTGTCTCTCACATTTAAACTTATCATTATTATTTCATTTTCTGATTAATTGTATTTGGCTATTATATGGGCTTCATCTTTAAGAAAGTTTTGGATCACAAAAGGGTCACTGTGGGGATGGGAGAGGATTGTTGGTGGGGGCTGTCAGGGATGGAGGTTTCATGGGAGGAAGTTCACCTGAATATATATAAAAGATATTTAAAATTGTTCAAATGATCAAGGGGTGGGGCATGGTCACAGTGGGTGGAGAATCACTCAATAAGTGAGAGAATACTGAATTCCCAGTCTGGACCACTCTGCCACATTCTCCAAGGGAGCAGCAACTGTCCCCCAAGGGCAGTGTCTGGCTAAGTAGGATGGTCCACTGAAGGGTTCTGGTTATTAATTGCTAGTCTTATGAGTCTTTGCTCTTGTAATTGAGACTTAGCCTTCTGTTATGGGGTGCCTAAGGGTTGCCACCTGAGAGCCTCCTTGTTGCTCAAATGTGGCCTCTCTCTAAGCCAAACTCAGCATATGAATGCATTACCTTCCCCCCAGCATGGGACATGACTCCCTGGCAATGAGATATTACTAACCAGTGCCAACTGGCAATATGATTGGAAAAAGACCTTGAATAAAAGGGGGAAAAGGTAATGACAAATAAGTTCATATGACTAAGAGACTTCAAAGAGAATCGGGAGGTCAACCCAGAGATAACGCTTACGCAGACCTCAGTAGGATCTCCTAGAACACCAAAGTGGATATCACCTCACACACAGGGGCTCCCGAGGGTCCTGGAGACACCCAGGTCCTATATAAGGGGGGATAGCTCCAGAGATTGATGCCTTATCAGTGGGCTATACTATGGAATCTGTGCTCCAGAGAACGACAGAGTTGGACTCAAATAAGTCCTCCTTGCACATGGTCCATCAGTCCCTTCTATTCAAACCTATATGTGGTGCTGGAGTTGGTTGGTGTACTTCCAGAGACAGGAGCCTTTAGCCTGCCCATGTGCCAGCTGTGCCAGGAATCTCAGTGGAGCTGCAACTCCTACTCTACAGGCCAATGGACTCACCCAAGACACCTGGTATTCTGTTGTAAACATATTGTGATTCAGACAATGGAAGAAATTACAACATTGCTGTGGAGCTAGTGGCCACTGGATGCTTTCAGGGCAGGGAGAGGGAAAAGCAGTTGTAATACAGGGGCTTTTTCAGGACTTGGGAATTATCCTGAGTGACATTACAATGACAGATATAGGCCATTTTACATCAGCATATAACATGCAGAACTGTGTGGGAGAGAGTGTGGTCTACAATGTGAACTATGGTCCATGCTTAGTGGCAAAGCCCCAGGATGTGTATATCCATTGCAGGTGATGTGCCACACTAATGAAAGATATTTATGTGGAAGGAGTGGGAGGTGGGGAACATGGGAATCCCAGTAATTTTTGTGTAACATTTATGTAATCCAAGCATCTTTTAAAATATTTAAAAAAATAAAAATAAAAAAGATCAATTTTTTCAACAAAACAAAACAAAACTATATTACATGTGTAAACTCAATGGATGGGGTTAAGAAGCATTATACATAGAATCCAAGATTATTGAACTTGAATATTCATCAATAAAAATATAAAAAAGCACAGAAATTAAGGGGATTGGATGAGGCAATTGCAGAATGCTTCATAAAAACATGGATTAATTAATTTTAATCTTTTAGGTTCTCATTTTCCCACATGAGAAACAAGAGTAATTATCAATTACAAATGAGGACAAGAAACAGGTCTTCTCTTGTAGTGGTGAGAGATCTGACTAATTTCTTTCTTGTTTTTCTGAGCATGTTTGTAGAAGGAGGTGGGAGTCACTTCCATGGGATTTGATGATTCTTGAATTTTGTGTATGAGAAATATGCACTGAATTATAGCCTCATGGCTTCTTTCTACTTTCTTGGCTTTTCCTAACAGTGTTCTGTCTATCCTGAAGAAGGGCAGTTCTTTATGGTTACACAAATTAATATAAGTATTCAAGATATTCTGAAATTTGGATATTCCCACATCTTTGATGTACTTCAATGTCTGTGTTTGCTGTAATTCTGTTCTTCTTGACAAAGGTTCTTCTGTAATAAAATTTTAATATAGGGAATGACTCACTGCCAGGTTCTAGATTCAGGAAAATTTTCTTGTCAATGTATGCATAATTCTCAAGGATTAAACATTTTCTTTTATTTACATATTTAATTTTTAATTCCTCCATAAAATTTGATGTTAATAATAAATTATATTGGAAAAGAGAAGAATTTATGTACCTGCAGACTTAGAAAGTGTATTTATCCATGTGTGTCTATATCCCTGACAGGTACATACATGTTGTAACATTAAGATACATGTAAGACAGATAATTTTATGTTCTAAATGTTTCAGTTTGCATTCAAAGTTATTTTCTGAGTGATCCAAATATTTCTGTTTATATCTACATTAAAAAACTAGGAGTTAATATATTACTCAGCAAAATTTGTTGCTTCCATATTTGTAAATACTAATCTATTGAGTTGGATCTCATTTCATATTCTTACAAAATTCTTCATTCAATATTCTCAGGTCACTTCACAATTCTGCATTTCTTTACTACATATTTTCAGTGATAAGCCTTTTTCAAAATTATTGATTCTTTGCTGAATTGGATTTTCCAGTCTGAGATTTCTGATATGAAATCCAGCTGGAGGCTTACCTTTTGTTAAGTTCAGGATTGTTGCCTTTTCAGAGGAAGAATATCAATGCTGTTAGAGAATGAGTGCTCACTAAAGACTTTCTTTCATTTATGAAGCTGAGAGTGTTTTACATAAAGTGAATTCCTACATGCCCTAAAAGTGATGTTGTATGAATGAATGAGTTCTCATAATTTCATTGAATAACTTTGCCAGCATGAATTATCTGACATTCCCACTAAGGATTTTGCCTTATTAATAAAGGCTTTTCATGATTATTTTTTGTTTTAGTGGTTATTACTACCCTGTATTTTCTTTTGCACACAAAGACTGGTGCTTGGCTGAATGCTTGTCCACATTGATTACAAAGCAGGTCTAGGGTTTCACTCCTGTGGAGGTTACTCATTTCTTTTAAAGAATAAATTATAATTTAATTATAAGCATTCCCACAGATACAGACATAGAATTTCTCTCACATGTGATTTATCTGGGTTGTTTATGATTTAAGAGGAGTAAATGAAGACTCTTCCACTTTCATTACATTTATATTATGAGTTCACTCATTTTGTATATAATCAAACCATCAACAGAAGGCTTTGCTACATAGATGATATTTACATGGATTCTTTTGATGTGAATTTGCTTAGATTGGCTGAAGTAATAAGGATGATGAAAATCTCTTCCATGTTGATTACAGATAGTGTTTTTCAGTGTGTGAGTTCTGTGGCATTTTAAAGGTTACTTTTAGGATGCAAATCTCTTCTATATTCAAAACATTTTTCCTGAGTGTTGTCATATCATCTAAGTCAGAACATTGGCTTTTATAGGATTTCTCTCCAATTTGAATTCTCTCATGTTGTCTAAGGAACAGAAAAATAAATTTCAGGTTTTTCCACATCAATGGCATTCATACAGTTTCTCCCAAGTGTGAGTATTCTTATGTCATCTAAGACCATAATAAGTGAAAGCATTCCCACATAGACCATATTCTTGTTGTTTTTCCTCTCTGTGAAATCTCTCATGTCACCAAGGGACAGAATAATGAGTGAAGGCTTTCTGAGAGAAGACAATCATATGGTTTCTCTCTCATGACTTCTTTCATGTTCTCTAAGATGAGAATATTGACAGGACATTCCCACAAAGATAACAGTGATATGGTTTCTCTCCATCGCCAATCCTCTCATGTAGTCTAAGGCTGGAACACGGGGTAAAGACTTTCCCACAAATATGACATTCATAGGATTTCTCTCCAGTGTGATTTCTCTCATTTTCTCTCAGAAAAAAATAATTACTGAAGGTTTTCCAACATAGATAATACTGATATGGTTTCTTTCCAGAGTGAGTCCTCTCATATTGCATAAGGCCAAAACTCTGGGTTCAGGCTTTCCCATATATGTGGCAATCATAGGGTTTCTCTCCAGTGTGAGCTGTCTCATGTTGTTTAAGGTAAGAACTTCTACTGAAGGCTTTCCCACATTAATGATATTCATGGTGTTTCTCTCCACTGTGAGCTCTCTCATGTTGTCTAAGATAAGAACATCTACTGAGGGCTTCCCCACATTGATAATGTTCATGGTATTTCTTTCCACTGTGAGCTCTCTCATGTTGTCTAAGATGAGAACATTTACTAAAGGCTTTCTGACACAGATGATGCTTATATGGTTTCTCTCCAGTGTGAATCCTTCATTTAGTCTAAAGCCTGAATACTGAGTGAAGACTTTCACACATAGATGACATTCGTAAGGTTTCTCTCCAGTTTGAGTTATCTCATTTTGTATAAGCTTAGAATGATCAGTAAAGGCCTTCCCGTATAGATAGCATTCATAGGGCTTCTCTCCAATGTTGGATCCATTGTATCACCTAAGGCCAGAGGTTTGAATAAAGTCACTATCACTTACATATATTCATCTGATTTACTTCTAGTGTGAACTTGCTTACTTTGATTAAAAGATTACTGGTCACTTTCCAAATACTTTGGACCTTTCCACATACTTAGTGAAACAGGATTTCTTTCCTTTGTGAGTTGAAACATGTTGAGACACTGTAGATCTGAGGGTGTATTCTTCTTGCAAATCATTATGTTAATGTGATTCTTTGGAATGTGAGATCCCAGTGACATGGTTATAGATGCAACTTTCCTGCAGATATTTCATAAGGTTATCATTTCTTGTTTGTTAATGCCACTTTCCCTGCCTGAACTCTGGTTTTGGAGAAATCCTTTCCTTCTTTCCACATTTCTTTTCCTTGCTCCAATTTAGAAAGCACATCTGATTTGTAGACCTGAAATCCTTTCTTCAGGAATAAGATACATGAATTCTCTGGTAGTAACAATGGATAATACTCAAGTTCAAGTTAGGCCACTGAAATCAGATGATCAATAATTTCTGCCATCACATCTCTGAATAGGTTTCTCTGGGATGTGCCCAGGAGAGCCCGCTCTTCTTGGGGGAAATCTAAGCTACATTTTTGAAAACCACTGACTCCAGTGGTTGCAGTTTCAATAGTTCAGCTAACTCTCTTTATCAGAACACAAACAGACCAAAAAGGGAAGGGAGCCAAGTCATTGAGGATACTTTCACTACATTCTAGAGCTCAGAACTCTTTTTTCATCTAGAAAAAGCTCCATTTTGATGGTGGATCTTTATTTATGCAGTTCACAAACTCATTAGTCTGTGGACATGGCCTGATTTGACCCAGTGCCATAGGCACCTCCCATTTGAGTTTATCTCTTTCTTCTTGCTTAAGGTAAGTATTGAGGACTATAAATAAATTTCCCTCTCAGCACTGGCTTTTCTGTATGCCATAGGTTTTTTATGTTTTGTTATTGCTTTCTTTCATTTCAAGATATTTACAGATTTCTCTTGCAATTTCTTCTTTGACACTGATTAAGAGTGTATTGTTTAATCTTCATATATTTTGGGATTTTCCTTGTTATGCCTGTTATTGATTTCTATATACATTCCATTATGATCAGAGAAAGTACTTTGTTTGATTTCAATGGTTTTAAATTTGTTGAAGCCTGTAATGTGAATCACAAATATTCTATGCAAGGTATTGGTGACAGGTGATGTATGAGATCCCTGTATGATAATATGCATATTTGCTCTGTAATTTCACAGTGTTTATACGTATATAGTATTTTCATGTATGAATGATATACTTGAATAACATTTTTAAAATGAAAAATAAGAGTTTATTATAAGACTGTTTAATAATAGTGAATTCCCTCAGCTTTAGCTTACCTGAGAATATTTTAAGTTCTCATATATTGAAGGACAATTTTACATTATATATAATATTTGTTTGATTTTTTTTTACTTTAAGTCCATCACTCCACTGCCTTCCATTCTCTTAGTTCCTAATGAGAATTCAGAAATTAATTAATTTAGGATGAATTTTATTTGTTGACTCACTTCTGTCTTGCTCTATTGAATATTTATTATAATGTGTCCATTATGGATCTCTTTGAATTCATCCTGCTTCTTTGAAGATCTAGGATGTGTATATACTTGTCTTTCATCAGATTTGAAAAGTTTACAGCCATTATTTCCTCAACTATATTTTTTGGTGCCCTTTCTCTCTCACTTTTTCTGGGGCTCCTAGGAAGTATATGTTGGTATAATAAATGGTGTCTCACAAGTCCCTCAGATTCCATTTATTTCTCTTGAATCATTTCCATTCTCTTCTTCATTCAGAATCATTTCAATTTTCTTATATTCTGGATCAATGATTCTTTCTTTTCCCTGTTCAAATATACTGTTGAAAAACTTTATTAAATTTGTATATCAGTTATTGTACTTTTCACCACCAGCATTTCTGTTTTCTTTCTCTTTACAATTTCTGTTTATTATATTTCCATTTTGTTCATATTCCTTGAGGTACTTTTCACACTTTTTCTTAAATTTGTTGGCTCTATTTAAGACAGTTAATCTAATATCTTTAATTAGTAATTCAATAACTGTGCATCATCACAGATATTTTCTGTCAAAAAATTTCTTCTGTGACTAGACCATTCTTCCCCATTTCATATAAGTTTTGTAGTTTTTGCTGTGAATTGAACAACCTCACTAGTATTGCAAATCACTCTGGAAATCATGGTTGACTGCTGATCAGTTATAGATAATTTTTTATGTGTTGATTTCTGGAGTCATTCAGTTATGACTTTCCAAGCAATTTTTTTTCAGAAAGTAAATTCCTTATTTTATGTGGTCACAGAAGATTATTTTCCATGACTCAGTAGACAGTGATTCAACTGGCACAAATTTCATCAATTAAAAAATCAACTGTATCTCCCTTTAAAATTTCTGATAGAAGCACTGGTGGAAGGTTGCTGTGGCCTTTATGATTCTTCCTCAAGGACAGGCCAGCCCAAGATTGGTGAAGGAAATTTCCTCTGTCCGCCCTGGTGCCAGCCAGAAATTCTTGGCTGCTGTTCCCATACTTCCACTATGGTGCTGAATGATGGATGTTAATCCCTGGATCATGTCCAAACTCACTTATGAAAGCTAGAAATCTTGGCAATATCTCCCATGGTCTTAGTATCCTGTGGTTGTTTTCAATGAACAGTCAGTTTGAAGAGTTGCAAATTAGTAATTTCAAAATTTTATTTCTCACTCATTTTATGTTTTCCTGGGGGAAGTAACCCCTATAAATTCTTGTTCTGCCATTTTGTGTGAAATCACCAGTGTCATTGTGATGTTTACTACATTCATTATTTTGGAACATTAATGATTTCGTCAATATTTTTTGTGGAGTCCGAATTGCTTAATAAAGCCACTCAACTTGGAAACCTTCTACAGTCCAAAAATTTTCATAATAGTTGTAGGTTTCTCTTTATACATATATATATTTGTATATAGGCATATACACATCAATTTTATTGATACATATTAATAAAGCATAAATCCTTCCAAAGTGTACATTCAATGGTATTAGGTAAAACCCCATAGTTGTGCATTCATCACTCTAATAATTTTTAGAGCATTTTCCTTTTTCCAGTAATAATAATAATACTAAAAAACAAAAAACAAACAAACAAAACACATGACCTCTCAGTCTCTCTATGCTTCCCCTGCCATACATAGCTGCTATTCTGTTTACATATCTCTAGTTTATTAATATTCATATTTTGTAAAA
>JAQZBX010073451.1:0-14909 GCA_029593785.1 Cabassous unicinctus | reverse complement strand
CACGTTGTCTATTCATATTTTCAATAGACATCAATTTCCATGGTCTTATTTAATATTTTTATTGGATGGAAAGCTGGCATTCTCTATTTAAAAGCACAATTTACGTGATTTTATATAATTCAATACTATCTTCCTTGAATATTAATTTTTAAGCTTTTAAAATTGAGGAATAATTATAAACTCACACAAAGTTGCAAAAATAGTGCAAAGTCTCATTGACCCTGCACTCATTCCCCTAGTGGCAACACCTTCCGTAAATGTAGTACAGTAGCCAAACTAGGGATTCACCTTGGGAAGAGGGTCCTGTAACCAGGCTACAGACCTCCCTCAGTTTTCACCAGTTTTGACGCACTCCTGTGTGTGTGTGTGTGCGCACGCGCGTGTTTGTGTAGCTCTGTGCAATGCAATCCCATGCGTAAGCCCCACCACAAGCAGGCTTCAGAACCCCCTCGTGCTACTCCCGCAGAGTTGCGTCTGCTCCCCAGCCCTGTCCCGTCCCCTGGCAACCACTGATCCATTCTCCTACTCAGATTTATTTTAACCATCCCATTTGGCCGACCACGCTGGCTTGGAGCTTGTTGATGAAGAGACCAAGCCGGGTTTTTCTTAGCATCCAGACAAATTAACCATTAAGGAAAAATCAAAGTGGGACACAGTGACCTTCTAGCAAACTGAGCAAGGTAATTCATTTACTTTGTTGCTCCTTCTTTTATTTTTTTTTTCCTAATCAAATAAATTTGCTCCTCTCGGTATTCAGAGAGCAGGAGTTTCCTCAAAGACAAGCTAAAGGCAAAAGGTCAATTTACAGAGAAAAACAAAACAATAGAACTTCATTTAAACGAAAAACACTACTCCCCAATAATTTAGTAAAATATTCATCTTTTAGATGGCAAAGAACAAAACCTGGTACAAGTCACTCCGCAAGCCTTCTCCTATCGTCCTAACTCTCCGACTGCCAGCAATGATGCCAAATCCTGGTCTGGTCTTCAGGTCTTTTTCAGATCATTTTCAAATAATTACATGAGAAGCTTCCAAGGGAAATTTTAGCATTCATAGGCCAAAGAACCAAAATAACATAAAACATCTGAATGTTTACAACTAAATCAGGGATTCTTAACCGGGGTCTTCACCAAATGGTTTGCAACCAAGGGGCCTGTTGAAAGATTCCAGGGTGTCTGTGAGCTTGAATTGAAGAAAATCAACTTATTATCTTTATCTTCTCTGACCTCTAACTGAAATCTAGCATTTCCTCCACTTATGAATGTATGCAAAGAATAAATAAAAATAGTATTGATTTCACCTGACTGGCAAAGGGGTCCGTGGAACAAAAAGGTTAAGAACCCCTGAACTAAATGAATAGTTATAAAAATGTTTTCACTCAGCTTGACAAGCTTACATTTCTAAATTACAGTTATTTTTATATTTATTATACATTTATTATACATATACAATGATAACATCATAACATATGGCACATATTATCTATTTTATATTAATATGATGTATTGTATAATTATAAAGTATAGCCATTATATTAATATGCATTATACAATTATATTATAACATATTATATAATTACTATAAAATATTTTATGGTATATAATACAAGTCATCAGTGTTTATATATAGTTTGAGTTTATTATATATTTTCACATATAATGTATATTATATATAATTATTATTATCTATAATACAAGTCATTCCACAGCCCAGTGCATGAATATTATATACAGTCTTCATTTATCATGTGATGGGATGTTCAACTAATCAATTTTTGAAAGTGACACAGAGTTGGAAATGTTTCACTTCACAGTGGAACCGGACCTTTCTTCTCTCTCGTGTCTTAAGCACCTGAGAGTTTGTACAAAACATATTTGTTCTACTTTTGTACTGAAATTGCCTTGAGGGCCAAGTCTTATGGCTCCTTGGATCCCAGCAATGTCCAATCACATCTCCTGAAAGGTGCATAATGAATGGGTAAGTTGGATAAATAGCTGTAAAAATATTTCTACTAAACGCAAAACATGTCCAATCTAAAGACAGTGTCTGGGTATTTTCTTCCCCTGCAAGAGCAGCAGTTCTCCAGCACTTATGTCAATGGCTAGTAAAACATGTCTTTGCAGTTTGTCCCTGTCCCTGGTGCTGAGCATAGTTCACTCAGCTGTGCAGACTAATCCCTAGAAGAGTATTTTATTTACACATATTTTCTAAGAGAAATTTGTTCTTTACAACTCTCCTGACTTGAAACTGTGAGTTATGTATCTCATTTAGGTTAAACAATTGACTCAGCCTAACTATAATATAAATTTCCTTCTTAAATGTGCATGTATTAAATTGGAAGGGATGTGTTTTTTATTTTTTTGATTTAATGACTTATTTTTAAATTTTCATTTGCTAAAACTTACTCTTTTTGGGATACAGTCTTATAAGTCTTGACAGATGCATTAAGTTGTGTAACCACCATCATAATTAAGATACAGAAAAGTTCTATCAGCGCCCCGCCCCCCAAATTGCCCTCATGCTGCTCTTTTGTAGTCAACCGCTCCTCTCACCCCCAGCTTACAGCAGCCACTGATCTGTTATCTGTCTCTATAGAGTTTTCTTTTCCAGAATATGTATGGAAGTGCCTATTGAATCTTGACCACCAGCTAGAAAGACAGTAGAGAACAGTGGTTAGGACCATGCTCTCTAGCGTCAGAGTCCCACACTGTAGATCCCAGGTCTTGTTAACTGTGTGACTTGGGCAGTTATTTTCCCTCTCCCTGATCCAGTGTCTTCATCTGTGCGGTGGGAATAACATGAGCACCTGCCTTGGGTGTTGTCATGGGAGTTCAACGAGGTAACAATTGTAAAGAACTCGGAACTGTGACTGATACCCATTAAGTGTTACAAAAGATTTTTCTACCATGATTATCACACGACTAACCTGCCCAATCGTCTAAAATATCAAATTCTCTAAACACTTCCTATACTTTAAGTAACTAACATATACAGCTTACTTCTAAATTTAACATGCAATATTGGAATGGGTTTGATTTATCTCCTCTTTGCATTTAGTTCTTCCTGAGGTAAGAAAGACTCTTCCTGCTTTGGGGACAGATGAGCCATTTCAAGGGACCTGAGACCCCAAATGACTGCCCTCACTGGAGAGCTAGGCTATGCAAGGCATTGGCTTTGAGCCACACATCCCAGGTCATAATTCTGCACCACAGATGGACACACTGAGCCTAGTTTACAGGCTTCATCACTGACTGTGTTTTTGACAAGGTCCTGAATTTCATGGGGTTCAATTTCTCTTGGGTTCAAGTAAGTCCCTGAGGCAATTCTAATATAACCTCTATTAACTTTATCATCTAAGTTGGGTATTTGGGAATTCAGCAACTGCAACACCCTGGACTCCAGATAACTTCCTTCAGGGAGTCTCTTTCCTGCCTGATTAAATCCCATGTATTTTTCCTATTCTTACTGTACATAGTCACCATTCTTTCAGATGTTCTAATGATATTTGAGTATGTTCTGAATGTTCTATTTAATTCAATTCTGAATATTCTAGCCCACTCCCAGCTATCCAATCTCACCACCTATCCCAATAACTTAGCTGCCCACCTACTTTTCCAACCACACTGGGCTTTCTTTCTATATCTGTGCTTGCATGGCTGGTCCCCTCAGAGAGCCTATCCTGATTCTGCAACTGAAGGATGCCCTAGCCATGCTGTACCGCAATCCATCTTCCTTGCCCCTTTGGAGTCTGCATTTATTTGTTTCCCACTTTTTGCTCCTCCTTGCACCGTGTCTGTGAGGGCTGCATCCCCTGAAACGAGAGCAATGCCTGGGACACAGCAGGCGATCGGACATAATCCATGAGCGGAACAAGGGGTTGATGACTTGCTTTGTGTTTCCTTGATAGACACTTACTATAGCTACTGTGTCTGAGGAAAACAAAACAAAACAAGCACGGAATAATCCATCTGAGTTTCAGATCTCTTTGAACCATGTCCATGTAATATCCCTGCCACTTAGGAGAAGTCTCGGCACTGTTGATGTGATTGTCTCCTAGCCTGAACTGTTCTTTTACGGGGGAGTTTAGGTCTCTAGGACCGCTGTCACAGCTGTCACAGATGGGGGGCTTGAGTGATCATTATCTAGGCTCCACTTGCTTGTTGGGTTTGCCTGGGGGATATCTTTTGTCCTTGTCAGCAAAGGCCTTTGAAATGGAAATGAAGGAGGACCCAGTAACATTGGACACAGGACATGCTGTGCCAGCCACGAAAACCTGAATGATAAGCAATGCTAGTTAAAACACAATCAGGTCCTGCAGGAAAAAATAAGGCTGACCTGGCAGACAGCTGCACAACAACTCGTAAGTCCACTGTCTCAGAGCCGGTTGGCTTTTGTGGGAAAGAGAAATCTGAATTTTAAAAATTCAAGCTTTGCATTTACAGATGAAAAGAAACTAAAAGGCCTAGAACAAAGAGGTAACTGAAAGTCAATAGCATGGGTATTAGTTATTGATTAGGGGGGTATGTGAGTGTGATCTTAAGGAACACTGAAATCATTTCTCAATTTTTAAGATAAATGGAATTTGAAGCTCCTCATTCCTAATTTCCATTTGGTTATTAGACATCTTCAGGGAAGTGAGCATCAGCTATAGCCAGCGCTCACGTTGGTGAGATAAAGCTGCTGTGATTTCAGAGGATGTTAATTAAGCATTAATTGAGTGTAGATTGCCACCAGCTGCCTATGATGGACAATGCAGGCACAGCTGGACACGTGAGCAAACGGGCACTGTTATTTCAAGGGTGCCCTGTGAGGGGGGTCGATGAGGGGAGAGGTCATCCTGCACCAGTCGCTCTTTGAGTTGCAGGAGTAATTACAACCTCTCCTTTCGGAAAAAAATACTACACTCGAAAACTCAGGAATCAGCGTTCCTGTCCTAGTGACACAGCATCTCAGGAAAGAGTTCAACCGCGCTCCACGGACAGTGCGGCAAGCAAAACCCTGCCTAGGGTCTCAGCCATACCACAACACCAAATCAGGGGGTCTGAGAGTCTTGGCTCATCCACAAAAGGGAGAACCACAAGATGACTGTATTTTGTGCAACTTTTCTTATTAGGACGATCCTAAGAGTGGAATTGAGAATTAGAGGCTTGTGTTACAGATCTCGATGGATCACACAAGCAGCTACTGTTGTGGAAATCGTTATAAATATATTTTACTTTATTTTAGCTATGCCAGTCTCTAAATTTAAACATGAATCCAAAGCAGATATTCCTGGGCAGCTGAATGGAAAGCTGACAATTTACAGACAAGGAAACATTTGGAGTAAGATTGATATTGATCTGGGCAAGCCCCCAACCATTATATGTAGAAAGTGCCTTGGCCCAGCAGATTTGCTGCTCCTGCTTGCTCACCAACATCCAGCCTGGAGCTTACAAGAGCAAGGATGGCCAGAAAAGGTATTTTGAATCAAATCACAAGGAATACAGTAGCAGGCAGGGGGAGACACGGTAAAAACTGATTTAACTAATTCAGAGCATTAAACTGAGTTGTTTATTCTTTTGCCCAAATTCATGGCCCTGTCTGAGAAGCCTGAGAAGCAAGTATGTGGAGCTCCCATCTTTCCTTGAGAATTTCAGTGTCAGAATTAACCATGCAACCATACCTGCCTCTCCGGTGTCTCCAGGGCCTTTGCTCACATTCCAGCCAAGCAGTTAGCCTGGTATGTGGGTTCGTGGGGTCTGCGCTGCCCTCCTCCACTCCATCAGTCCCACAGAGGCAGGTGAGGGGTTTCACTGGCCCCTTAGCCTTAGCACAGAGCTCAGAGCCCAATGATTTGAGCAAACTGCTTATTTTGCAGTACGAGGCATGTGGAATTCATGCACAAAGAATTTTAAAAGTACAAACACGGTGCAGTAGGAGCAAGAATTTAGAAGAGAGTTCAAACATAAATGTTTTTTTTAACCAAATTGGAGTCTCTGTGGGGTTGTTAAGAGTTATTGTATGCTCTGTGGATGGTAAGGAAATTGCTGGCATAGCATCGGACTGACATCTACTAGTTCCCCGAGGCTTAACCAGGTTTTTGCTGCCCCTGAGAACACTGTCCCCTGCCCAGACACATCCCCATTGCCAGCAGCGATGTGGGACAGTTGGAGGAAGGTAGCTAAATGGGCTTTACCAGGAAGTTATTTTCAAATGCATCTGTGAGTCCAAAAGAAATGCTGGGCTGCTGAAGGTAGCGGAGGGGAAACCATTTGTTCCTAAGATGAGTAATTTCAACCGAGCGTCGGATGTTCCATGAGGGCCAGGGAGCAGTGTTTCCAAGGCTGCCTCCTCCAAGTTTGCCATTGACTATCAGAGCACCAATGTCATCAATTCTGCCCAACTCTGGAGCATGGGGCATGAGGGGAGTTGAGGAGTGGGTGATAGAGTGGGAGCCCTGGGACTGCTGCTTTCTGCCAGAGCCTAGCAGTTGTAAGAGAGTCAAACTGGTGGCATATCCTACTGAAGCAGGCTAGTAAAATAGGGACTCAATAGATGGATCCGGAACCTGGCAATAAGTCCACGTGGACATCGATACTCCCAAGATGGCTGCTGGAAGACCCTTGCAAGACAGGAGAAGCCCCGGATATGGATATTCTCCAGAGACATTATCATTGGGTCCTCCAGGGGGAATTGATGGGTGGGGTAATCAATCAAAACAGCAAACAGCTGGGACTCCTCCCATGCCATTAACAAAGGGGCAGAATAATTAATGGTTCAAAAAGCAGGTGCAAAAGTCCCCCACCGCCACCCCGCCCTCTCTTTCTCTCTCTTTCTCGCCTTCTGACCCCTGCTCTCACTGTGTTCCCCCTGCATGGATCAACACACAAGTAAAACCTGGGCACTTATAATCTATACTCTATAATGGGAAACTGTAAACCAGCCCTCTTTATCACTCTTCAGCCCCTTCCTCTCTCTGGAACCCATTTCTCCTCCCTCCCTACCTTAATAACTTACTGGCCTAACTAACCCAACGTGCTCTTGAAATTCATTTCTGCAGCACAGTCAAGACCCTAGACAGAATCAGGTAACCCCACAGCACTCAGATTACCTAAGCAAAAGCCCATCCATAGCCACAGACCTGTAAAGCAGTCATAGATCTTCATTCTTATTTTGTTCTGAAAAGTCTATTGTTTGCCTGGTTCTCACCGTGGTCAATTAATTCAACCATGGACTTTAAGATTACTGGGTTGAGTGCCTTCGAGGTGGATTCAATGGAAAACAGGGCAAACTGCTGTGACCAGTTTGCCTGTGTTAATAAATGGGCTCCTGAAGTTCAGATGACAAAGCCATGATAACAGTTGAGGTCAGAAGAAGCAGTGGCTCAAGACTATCCATTAAAGACAGCTACCTTTACAAAAATGATCGGAAGCATTGCAAGCTTATTAGCCGAACCTTATTAGCAAATGCACATCTGACCAATTATGCTTTAAGTAACACGTCAATGTTTGTTGCATCAATCTGGAAGTATATGGATTCTTAGAAACATTTCCCCTTGTTTTGTTTTGCACAATGAATATAATTTCTGAGTCTTTTTAATGAAGCACTTCCCATATCTAAACTTGGCCTATGGAAGGCATTGTATTCCATCGAAAGGAAAATACCCTGACCTTTCATGTTTTTCCAGCCTCAGGATGGTTATGCTTGCTGCTCCCTCTTCCTCAGACAAATTCCCAGCTATTCCCCCGGCTACTTTTTCTCAGAATCCAGGGGCTTGCCCCTTGTGTCATATTCTCCCAGACCCTTCCTGGTCTCCCTAAATAAAATAGCCCCTGCCTACTCTGCCAACCAGTTACTCTCAAAGTTCTTCAAAGCACTTATTAATTACTAAATGTATTTACTTCTTTATTTCCTACCTGCCCTAAGAGAAAAGCTGCTCCTGTGAGGGCAAGTGTGTGCCCGTACTGCTCAAGGCCAGTCACAGAAGGGGATGCTCTGGAGGCGCGTTTGTGGAAGAAGGAGATGCTGGCCTCTCTCCTGTCCCCAGGGACAGGAGGATAAAACAGATGTAAATGCTTCCTCAGGAGCTCGCCCTGCCCCCCTTCCCCAGCCACCAACCCCTGCTCTCATCTGCACACTGTCTCTTCCTGCTTGTTTCTGGAAAAAGTTTAATTTCAGGAAAGCTAATGACATCAAGAGGTTGTTCCCATTACAAGAACGCAAACACAGCAGACTCTGAGATTCTCAGAGTAGTTTATGATGCATTGTTGAAACCTGCCCCTCTTCACCCCCCGAGACTTTGCAGAACACTTAATGCATATTAGGTGACCCATGAAGTTTAATTGAGAAGAAAGCTATAAAGGAAGAATTTATTGAGCTCATCAGATTTGTGTCTCATTCTGTTTGCTTTTATAAAATCTTAAAACAAAATGGAAAAATCCAAATAATGTTAATCACAAAATAACTGTCCTTGGAGTCCAAGGGAGAACATGTAAATGCCATTCTTGGCTCAGGAATAGAACTCAATTCCCAAGATCAACCATCAGGAAAAAGAACTAACAGAACTGAAGAAGATTGAGTCCCGTTTCCAGTTAGTACTTCAAGTAGTAAACATTGGCAATCCTAGCAAAATCAGACAGACATTGTCTGAGCTTGCCAGGGCCGCCAGGGCAAATACCACTCACTGGTTGGCTTAAACAAGAGGAACTTATTGGCTCATATTTTCAGAGGCTACATGTCCCAAACCATGGCATTGGCAGGGCCATGCTTTCTCCACGAATCATGGGGCGCAATCCTTGGGGTGCCTTGGCTTTGTCTCTGCCTCTGCCGCATGGAGATCTCACTCTCCTTGTGTCTGTTCTTCTGGTTTCCACTCTCTTCTGGCTTCTGGTTCCTCCCTGTGTCTTGCTTCTAACTTCTGGCTTCTGGTTTCTTCTCTTTATAATGCCTCCTCTATGATGGATTAAGACCCACCTCAATTCAGTTGGCCATACCTAATTAGCATCTTAAAAGATCCTATTTATAAATGAGTCCACGCTTTGATAATAAGATCTTCAAGGATCCTATTTAGGAATGGATTCATCTGCACAAGCATGCAGATTAAGGTTAAAAACAATATCTGGGGGGTACATCCTTTAATCTATCACAGACATGATGTCACCAAGAGGGTTCTTGATTTCAACTACCCTAAAATGTAATGGAATTGATCTTAAATGTCCTGAATAAGAGGCAGCTTCAAACAAAACATGTAGGTACTTCTTTGCCACACTGGTGAATGCTTCTTATTTTAACTCCTTTCAACGTCCTTTTCTTTGCAATTTCATAAATGAGCAGTTGCTTTAGGTGTTGGGATACCTAAAACTGCAGGGGAAGACAACTTTACTTCTCTGTTCTGAGTTGACCAGTTGATAAGCTGCAAAGTCCAAACTGTCTGTGACTTCTGAGGACACGTCTCCACCTTTGAGCTCAATAACTGAGCACACAAGGATTTTCCTTCTGCAACTAATGTTTTAAATTTGGCTTACAAATTATGTATTGTTTAAACTTCTTTGTTATTACCCAAAAGAACCATAAATTACTCCTTTATCCCTTACTCTACAACTCTTGCTAGTATTTTTTTCTTACTATAATTATTCTTAATTATCAAATATATTTTTTTTCTAAAAAGAAAGTTAAAGAAGTAAGCAACATAGGAAGAAGAAAACAGTGTGTGTTTTTTTAAAAAAAGAATGTCAAGGAAAAAAGAAAAAAATTAAAATTTGTCAGCATTGGTTATACTAGAGGTTACATCATATTTTAATGAAGATCCTTTCTTACAACCGAAATTATACAACCAGTGCTATTTGCCAAAATATGCAAAAAATGCAGCCAATGGGACTGCCAACATAAGATTGTAATGGCATTTCTGGGATGTAGCCTACAGTTGTGAAAAAATAGGGCACGGTTTCTACAATAAGCCTATCTAATAGTGGATACAGGAAACTCCCAAAAACAAGATGAAGAAGGTTGAACGATTGTGATTTTCCCCAGTACCGGAGAGGGTCCATTCGGGGTTCTCCAGACCATGGATTTAGTCATGCCTACTCATCAACTAGTGGCCATCTCAGGATCATGTCAGCCAAGTGGCCTCCCAGAATGCCGATTCTCCGGGGGCCAGACAGTTTTGAAGGGAAAGGACAGTATTTATTTCTGTAACCATGAATATGCCAGATGAGAAATCTAATATTTTGCTGGTTGAGCACATTGTCTGACCTCGGGTGGAGAGCCTGTTTACTGTTTTAGGCTGGTCCAGCTGGCCCCCACAAGATGCTGAGGCTGTGAGATTTGGGGAAGTTTCCTTTATGGGAAACGACAGCCTTTAGGACACATCCACACTGTTCAGAGTTCTTTGGGAATGCAAACAAAATTTAACTAATCAGTACACCAATGTGTCAGTATTAATCTAAAATTTTAGCACAGCTACAAGCAACTTGGAAAAAATTCAATGATGGGCAGACAAAGAACACAAGGATGCCTTGGCAGAATGACACAATTGTGTAAATAAATATAGATAGACAAAAAAAGACTGAAAGAAAAAGTACCAAAAATGTGAAACCTCAATCATCCTCACTGGGTTAGATTATAATTAATTTCTGTGCTATTTTAAGTCCTTCCTAATTTTCTGTAATGAGCATGCATTAATTTATCACAAGGGGAAATGGAAAGCAAGCTACCAGTGTTATTTTTAAAGCATTACAGTGTTTTTTCCTGTTGTTTTTGGATCAGCCACGGGAAGCCATTTTCATTTAAGAGTTGGGAGCCAGCCCTTGAGCTGGGCTTTCAAGACGTCCAGTGAGAAAGTCCCCAGAGGAAGGCTTCGAGTGGCACAGCACACCCTCTGTTGATAGCTCAGGGGGTGCAGATGGAATCCGTGCATTCTTTCACTCACTCACTAGCCCATTCAGTCAATCACTCATTCAACAAAAGCTATTGAGTGCTTGTGTGTGCTGGATTCCCTCTGTGCAGCAGTAAGCCAGGCAGACATATTCCCTTCTACTTCCCAAGGAGCCAACAGTCTCCTGGAAGGGGAAGACCCCACACCATTAGCTGTGAGTGGTGAGGACCCCAGGAATAGTGGCAAATACTCTAGGGGATGTTAGGAACCTATTCTATGTACTTGTTGGCACAACAGAGTTTTCAGTTTAGGAGCAAGGATATGCCAAATCTGAGAGACGTCTCTAGAGAATATACATGAAGTGTAGCATGAGACATTTATACAGAATAGGGAGGCGAGAGATGGCTGGTGCAGGGTGAAGCCAGACAGGGAGAGCTTCTTGAAGAGAGGACTTTGCTACCTCCAAGGAAAGGAGCAGGGCATTGCACAGCGCTGTAGGTGAGAAGGGTGCTGTGAGGCTCTCAGACAGGGGTAAGCAGCAGCCCTTCTTTCTGGAACGGGTCTCACCCAGGTTGGCTTGTGCTCATACCCGTGTGTCTGTGGGTACCCAAATCACCACTGTCTGTAGCCCGTAGAAATCTGGCTGTGGCTCCTGCTGCTTGGTGACCTCACACTAAAGCCCCATCTCCAGGAACCGTGCCTCCAAAGGTCAAGAATGTCTCCAGGGAATTCTTGCTTCCCTGGCTCGCTTGTGTTCTGCATCCCTGACTCCATCCCCTTGGCGTGTACCACATTGTTTATCCAAAAAACATTGTTTTGTTGTTTTACTAAAATAGTGCAGGAACTCTGGGGAGAAGGGTCTAGCTCCCATGGCCACCCCCACCCCCATACAAAGCACAGAGCCACCAAACAAAAAGAAGCTTAACACATTTTGGCTCAAACTCCACAACCCAGAAATCCTGGAAGTACTAGCAATGGACAAACTTAACAAAACTGGTTAAATTGTCTGGGTGGCAGCAAGCAGGGCAAAAAGGGGTGGGTTCTGTGAACTGGGGGAAGTGGCAAGTGTCTCATCTCTCTAACAGACATGAGCTAGATACCTCTTCCTGCCCTCAAATACGAGGGTGCGTGCTTCCAGAAGAACAAAAGCTGTGCCTTGCTAGAAACATTTATGTCTTGGTAATTGGTCTCCTGTGAATGACACTCATATGGCATCCGTATCAATAACTGCTGCTAGATTCTACAGATGCTAGATTCTTCCTTCTCATATTATGACTCAAACGGAAGAAAGTCTTCCCAAAGTATATCAGAAGTCAAGATTCATCATTGTATAGCTATCTGTTCTGGGCTCGTCTTCACCAGGGACCTCAGGGTTTCTACCAGAAGCTAATATTCTACATAGACTTGAGAACCTCTGGACAACCAGGAGTTAACATGTGTGTCCTTGGACAAAGAAATGGTGCTCTAGGATCAGAACTAAGAATTGACTTCTGTGGTGGTGGAAAGTGGGCCAAGGGTCCAGGCTGCTAAGGCACCAGGGAACCATCTGAGCAAGAAAGAGATGCTGAGAAGGATCACGTCAGAGGGCACTCGTCCTAGACATAGCTGAGGATCACTGTACTGGGTTTAAGCTAAAACCTTCAGGTGGGGCCCAAGTCAGTTACCCAGAAACTAAGGAGCAATTTTGGAGGGTGGGTTGGAGTGAGGGTCTCTGGAAGAGAGAGCAGGTATGGAGTCAAACCATCTTCTTGACGACCTTACTAGCTTTTGACTGAAGTGTGTCTTTCTGAAATTCAATTTCCTCATCCCTAAGATGCAAAAGAATTGCACCAGACAAGCAGCTGGGACACTCTTTGATACTGGAAATTTTTAAGTAAAATAACACTGGTGCATACTTCCCTTTTTCAGCATCTCTTACTCAACAGAATACATTAGAAAAACATCACTGCAATGGGAACTGATACGAGAACAGGAGGGGGCAAAACACTCATTTCATCTGTTTTATGTTTATATTATTATTAAGATAGGATTCTATCTAAATATAAAGGAATTTTGTCCTGTGCCATGCTTCCCTTGAAATCTTTTCTCTTTTTTCTTCTGAAAGATGCAGCAACCAACAAATAATATACATGCTGCAGTTTGTCTCTATCTACCTGAAGTTTCTCTGTGAATCTTGTAAAGTTTATCTAGAAATTGATTCTGGGCAAAGTTTGAGTAAGGCAAGCAGATGGTGACATTTCCCTCAGATTGCATTTCCTAACCAAAACAAAAATTCAGATCAACTGGGAGAGGTTCTGAAAATGGACTGCTTATAGATGCCTTGCAGGGTGGTGTTTTTTTTTATGACAGCCTCATTCCAGATGATCATATTGGCACCCCATAATGGTCTCTAATCAGTCTCAAAGCACAAGACAATTTATTGTATATGTGCTATATAAATTGAAATATTTTAATTTTTCCGGGAGGCTGACTCTACAAAACAAAATAATATAACATATTTTATTACAACCTTGACTTTTAAATGGTTAAGCATTTTGGCTAGTGGATACAGAAAACCTCACTCAAGACCCCATGACAACACATAGGGATATTTTGTGGAAGTCAGTATTACGCCTTTAAAATAAACTGCATATGTAAATCCATGCTTCCTTGACTCACTAAGAATAAATGTTGCTAGTGAATATGGCTTCTTCACTGTCACTGTTATCTTCTTCTGAAATAATTGTGAGCTAGCGCTCAACTTTTTTCAAGTACTTATGAGTAAATCAACAATCTCATTTATTCGACAAACTATTTCTTGAGCACCTGCTATATGCAGGGCAGGCGCTATTTGCTGGATATAGAATAAGGAAACGCACCCTGTCAAAGCAAGCTCATAGCAATAGGAAAGAGGCAATCCAAGAAAACAACAGGAATGCAATATCTGGGATCCTGGGGCAAAGTATTGCTGTTTCTCATTTAGGGTGTTGAGGCG
Source organism: Cabassous unicinctus (assembly GCA_029593785.1). Taxonomy (NCBI): domain Eukaryota; kingdom Metazoa; phylum Chordata; class Mammalia; order Cingulata; family Chlamyphoridae; genus Cabassous; species Cabassous unicinctus. The sequence continues at coordinate 1,083 of JAQZBX010073451.1, read as the reverse complement.
GAGCGGCAGTTTTGGAGGAAAGGGACCGAGTTCAGTTCCGCCAACAGTCTGCTCTAATTGATGAGCTTGTTGGTCATTAGCTAGAAGGTCAATGGCAAAGGTGGGTCTGGAGCTTGGAGGAAGGGACCGGCTGGAGAGAGACTTGCATGTGAGCCGGGCTGTGATGTCCATGAGTGAGCAGCCCTGGAAAGAGGACAGGGCAGAGCCGGGCCCCCACGCCTCTCCAGCTGGCGCGGGCGTGGGCACGAGGCCATGAGGCCACGGCTGCCAGGTGCTTCCACGCTAGACCCCGAGCTCACCACACACAAATGGTAACACCCAGGGGCACAAAGGGCATGTCTGCGCATGAGCTGGGGTGACTCAAGGGGGCAATGACAGGCGGGGGGGGGTGGCATTTATTCCAGCTTTAGTCAAAATGCCAAGAACGAGCCATTTAACCACGACCACCACTGATTTCTTCTGATGAACAAGATTTTAGGCAGCATTTAACTTACTATTTCCTTTTCTCCACAACAGCTCAGGCACTAGGGATAAACAAACACTGATTTTCTCAACTTTAGATATGTCTACTCAAAACCAACTCATTTATTTGTGAAAATATTTTGTTTTACGTTTTTCAGTGTTAAATGCCATGTTCTTATAAAAGTTAAAATGAACTTTATGAAAACTCAATTGAAATATATCACAAATTTAGGTTTAAAAACTGGTGGAGAGATAGGGGTTGTCAGACTCATAAAAATAAACATGTTGTACTCAAGTAACTTTCAAGGCAATCAAAATACTTTAAAAGGTTATAGTGAGTAAAACAGAGTAGGCAGGTAAAATAAATTACATAACTGTATTAGTCAGCCAAAAGGGGTGCTAATGTGAAATACCAAAAATGTGTTGGTCTTTATAAAGGGTATTTATTTGGGGTAGAAGTCCACAGTTACCAGGCCATAAACCATAAGTTTCTTCCCTCACCAAAGTCCATTGTCATGTGTTGGAGCAAGACAGCTGCCGACATTTGCCCAGGGTTCAGGCTTCTGGAGTTCTCTTCCCAGGGCTGCGTTTCTCTCTGGGCTTAGCTCCTGTTTCCTCCAC
>JAQZBX010073450.1:0-14909 GCA_029593785.1 Cabassous unicinctus | reverse complement strand
TAACAAGATAACTTCTGCCTGTCATCTATAAAGTCAAGTAAAAGTTTAAGTTCATTCCAAAAGTTCACTTGAAGGTATAAATTGTTAAAAATAAATGTCTAATTAAAAGCTCTAATTTATCATTTTCTTTTTATTTAATTGCTTGGATCATAGATGACAGTTTGGAAAAAAGGAAGGACAAAAAAGAGAGGGAAGAAGAACAGAATATAGAAAGGAGAAAGGAAAATAATTAGAAACTGGATAAAGGAGGACAAAAGGAAAGAAAAGGAAGGACAACATACATGGGGGTGCTGCAACCTGGGACCACCCAGAAATATTACAGAAAAAAATCAATGGCTTTAGCTTTTACCCTTAGAATCCCTTCCCATTTCAGAGTTGGAGGCCCTTGGTGAGGTGGCAGAAGACACTTTATGCAGAAGACATCAAGAGGTCAGGATTGCTTGCCAAGGAGAGAAAAGGCAGAGAATCTCCCTTTAACTGAAGTCGATCTCATAAGAAAGTTGTGCTAACTTAAATCCCAGCTTCCTTGACCTCCTCCCATCTCTTCTGAACTGCCCTCCCAATAACTTTAGGGCCTCTGGGCCAACATTCCTCAATCTGGGTTCTTCAGAACATCAGTTCCACTTTAATTAAATACATATTCTGTGACTAAATAAATAAATGAGAAAAAAATCGATGGCTTTGATACCAATTATAAATAAAGATTAAATAAATGTTTTAAAAAAGAAAACTCGGAAGACAAACTAAATTTAAGTAAGTCAATGAAATTATCACTGGTGCTAAAGTAAATACTTGCCAAATTCTTAGGTTTACAAACTGAGTAACACTCTGTACATTCTAACTTGGCCTTGTTTCTTAGGAGCCAAAAATAGAAAGGCCAATTTGGGAATAGCCAATTCTAAATAAGAAACATTTCACATTAAAATACTTAAAACATAGCCAATTATATGAGAGGTTAAGAAAATCAATGCAAATTATTTCCAGTTTAGTTACACCTTGAAAAGACTTGTCACCAGAAACACTTTTACTGTTTATCATTTCAGTTATGGTTGGCAAATGGTCAGTACTTCCTCTGCAAATGACCTTGAACCTACAGACCCTCTCTCTTACTAAGAAATATTGAATCCATTATTAGAATTAATGTTCTATTCTGCATAATACAATCTAAATTGTGTAACAAGTTTACTTATATTAACCAAAAAATCTTAAATTTTTGTGACGTTCATCTGATAGATAATTATGACAGTGGGAACCCAGAAAGAAAATAAATTTTCGAATGAGGAAAACATTTATTTTTGGGAAAATCTGGAATGACCATATTTTCATCACATTTGGGGAAAAACATATTGCCCAGCTTTATATTCGAGATAAACATGGCTGAGATTAAGGAGGCAGCCTAACATATAAGGTACTTGCCTGAGAGCCAGAGGTCTGGACTGCAATGTGTGGCTCCTCTGACTAGATAAGTAGCCAGGACAAATTTCCTCATGGCAGCTTGGACATCAGCAATACAATGGAGGTCCAAGGGAAGCGGATGTGGCTCAATCGATAGGGCTCCCGTTTACCATATGGGAGGTCCCGGGTTCACTTCCCGGGGCCTCCTGGTGAGGGCAGGCCGGCCCACGTGGCGGGGTGGGCTGATGCAGCAAGACCTCGCAACAAAGGGTAGATAAGCAGACACAGAAAAAACACACAGCAAATGGACACAGCGAACACAAGCAGCAAGGGGGGGATAAATAAATAAATAAATAAATCTTTAAAAAAAAAAAAAAATGGAGGTCCAAGGGAAATATTCACTAGGCTTCATCAATTTCAGTCACAATCATATCAATCATAGGATGGTTCATATTCTATCAGGTGGGACAGGATAGTTTTGATGGATTTTATTGCATAAAAATGAGCTTTTACCCCCTTGATGTAAAATTTCATCCCTCATATTGCAATGTATTCTTCATACTACAAGGTAATTGTCCTTCTGATAATAGGAAGGCATGGCTAAAATTAGGCACAAAACAATTCCACTAAGCTTTTTTTTTTAAAAGATACTTTGATTACACAAATGTTACAGAGAATATGTAGGGGATTCCCATATGCCCCGCTCCCCACACCTCCCACATTTGCCCACATTAGCAACATCTTTCATCAGTGTGGTGCATTCATTGCAATTGATAAACACATTTTGGAGCATTGCCACTAAGCATGGATTACAGTTTACATTGTAGTTTACACTCTCCCCCATTAGACTCTGTAGGTTATGGCCGAATATATAATGGCCTGTGTCTGTCGTCGTAATGTCATTCAGGATGATTCCCAAGTCCTGAAAATGCCCCCCTATTACACCTGTTTTCCCCTCTCCCTAACCCCAAAACATCCATGGGTCACTGCCTCTACAACAATGGAATTTCTTCCATTGCTAGAATCACAATAAGTCTATAGCAGAATACTAATAAATTTATTTTAATCCATAGTTTGTTTCCCAATCCTGAGGGCTCTGGGATGGTGATATGTCCACTCCACCATTAATTGAGGGGCGCTTCGATACCATACATCTGATGGATGGGACTCTTTTGCTTGCAGTTGTAGGCACTCTCGGTTCCTTGGCATGTTGTTTGCCCATCATCTCCTCCCTGTTAGGTGTCCTGGGTGAGTCATTGAACTGGAGAGTAGGTGTTGCAACTCCATTGAGATTCAGGGCTCAGCTGGCACATGGACAGCCCAAGGATTTAAGTCTCTTGTATGTACATCTACCAACTCTAGCATTAATTATAGGTTCAAATACAAGGACAGAAGAAGCATGCATAGGGAAACCACTACTGAGTCTAACTCAGTCATGCTGGCGAGCATAAATACCAGATTAGGGCCCACTGGGAAGGGGCCAAATTCCTGAGCTATCTGCCCTGTCTATAATTCCACTTAGCTTTGACTTTGTCAAAGTCTTCCAGTGATTAACTGTTTCACAATTTGTACCATTTGGATAATTTTTCGATATACAAAGACAAGAGCTGGAAATTGTCAGTTTTCCATTTTAGCTTCTAGCACTGCTATTATTTTATGAGTCTGCCAGGCAAAAGGAGAAATCTTTTCTAACTCAAGGTAATACAAGAACCCTTTGAAATAAAGACTCCTCAGACATCTGTTAGAGAATTTCCTGGTATGTGGAAAAAACTGAGGAAGCACCCATAACTTCAAAGCTTCTGCATTATCATTTCCTTCAACAAGAACTAAAAAAAAGCTAACCAAGGCATCTTTAAAGCACTTACCCATTTGCCTCTGTTGGAAAGACCCTAACCAGAGACTTGCTAAATCTCCACTATGAAGGTAGCTGGATAAGCATGGCAATGTAGGACACATATAGCATGAATGAGGTCATCTTGGTGGTGCTATGGAGGGATACTACCTCCCACCACATGTTTATATCATGCTTTCAACACTTAAAGATTCTTCATTAACCCATTTGATCAATAAATACTTTCTGAGCTTCTATTATATGTCATGTGTCAGGGTTGGACCTGGTCCAGAAATAGAAAAGTTCCTATTTTCATAGATTATATACTCTCACAAAGTAGGGAGATAATAAAATAGCTAATTACAATATTAAATGATAAAGGCTATGATAGAGGAAGTTCAAGAGCACCTGGCAAGTATATCTAACCCAATGTAGGGGTATAGGTTGAGATATGTAAGTGAATAGGCATTAAAATTTCACAAAATGGATTAAAATACAAGCAGAAGATTTCAAAGGCCAGTGATATCTTCTGCCTTTGAAGGACTGAAAGAAATTCAGAATGAAAACTTGCTTCATGCTGAAAGGTGAGAGTGATGAGATTCAAGGCCCAAGAAGTAAACAGGGACCGATTATAAAGAACTTCTTCAGATCACTGAATGAAGAAGTTTGGAATTTATCCTAATTGGCATTGGGAAGCTCAGCTGAAGGATTTTAAGTACGGAAGGGCCACAGTCACATGGAACTCCCCCACCCCACCCCAAAACAAAACAAAACCTATGCCAAGAGACTTAGGTCTGCCACTGAGGAGTTCTGAGATTTGTTGCTACTGGCAGCACCCTGTCAAAGGGAGTACGGGTGGGGGGACTTTTTTTGTCTTAAACAGAATTGGAAGGAGAGAAAGAATAGAAAGAACAATGAGTCTGAAGACAATATAATGGAAACTAACAGAAAATCAAAACATAGTCTTTTCCCTAAGAAATCGTTGTGAGTTCTCAACGGTAAGATAAGTTGAGAACAAGCAATATGGTATCACACAAAGCTGGGGGAGTCAGCTGCTAGAGAAGCAAGAAAATATTTTAGAAGGGTGGGAAAAGAACAAATCCCAAATATGTCAGCCATGTAAGGAATAAGTCTCATTAAAAAAGCACAGTGCTTGACCCTTAATAATCCTCAGTATATGCTAATAGTCTGCTAGAGAGGAAGGAAGTCTGAGTAGGAAGGCTCTCCACGTCTTCTTATATCCCAAACTCTCTGAAAGGCACTCATAGGATCTGAAATTCATGTGCCTGTTAGGAAAAGAAAAAGGGGGAAAGAAAATGTTTCCAGCTTCAGAGGCCAACAAAAGAATTAATATTGCTAATAATTTCTCAATATTAATTAACCTTATAAAATGGAGCTCCATGGTAAGTATTCCCCTCCTTTCTTTGAGTTATTCCCATGAGTTCTTGGAAGAAGGAATAAGCCAAATTAGCTGTATAGACAAAGCAACTTAATTGGAGTAAAAACTCATTTAAAAAATAATTAAGGCATGTTTTATAGTTTTCCCCTAAAAAACTATGAGTTTCTTGAAGGCAAATACTTGTATTATTAATATATTCCAATTTTACCACCTAACAGTTATGTGACTTTGAGAATGTTGTTTAGCTTCTCCGAGCCTGAGTTCCCTCATCCTAAAATGAAGATGTTTCCTAACTCATAGGACTGTTGTGAAAGTCGACTAAGTGACGTAATGAACTAAAGTGAAAGGTACATAGTTAATGCCCAATAAACTTAGGTACTGTGCAAGGATGATGATATACCTTCAATAATTGACATAATGCTTAATCCATGGTGAAAGTGCAACATGTACTTGCTAGAAGGATGGAAGGTCTGATGACATACATCTTAAACAGTGCATTAATACACATTTTGTGAGCATTTTGGCTGAAGTAACTGGCCAAGGTTGGGGAAAATCAGTTTTATCCAGCATACAGGTATATCGTTTAATGTCCATGTGGGCTTGTGCAATGTGGCTAAATTATTCCAGGCCGCCATTTTCTTCCCTGTAGCATGGGGTCAATAACATCATGCATGTCTAACTACCAAGGTGTTTCTAAGGTTTAAAAAAATGAACATCATGTAAGTGCTTTGTGGACACTAAAATGTTGCAGAAAAAGAGGGATTAATTATTAATATTGGCTGCTTTCTCCTTCTTATAAACCATAAACTAGGGGACAAATCTTTATTGAAAGCATCTTCCTGAAAGATGAAATAGATGATTACTGAAGGTGTAACAGTTGTGCAAAATCAACCTATTGAGGAGACTCACTGTACAGAGTTTTACAGAGATTTAAGATGGCAACAAGATAAGCCTATATCATGTTAAAAAGGTGCATACATGAGGCCATCACATCTGTTTGGTTACCCAAGCTGAGGAGGAAACATTTTAACAGTCATGATTCATTGTTGCAAGAAAATGTAACTACCTTTGGCTAGAAAAATATAGGATTTATTGGAGGAAAAAGCGGGCCTTCCAGAATTAACAGAAAGGAGGCTCGTAGGAAACACGTGCTTAGCAATGGGAAGGAACAGGGGAGGGCAGCAGCACAAATGCATCAGCACCGCCTCTACGAGATGAGGTTTAAAATTTCTGCTGCCTCCTACCACCAGATACATCCTAACTGCCCCTCGCATCTCTGCCAAACTCTCCAGATCCAAATTCCAGGTGGGCGGGTCCTGCTGGATAAGTCAAGATGACATGCTCATGCCCTGCCTGCCAGAGAGAAGCCGAGAGGGAGTCCTGGGGTGAGGGGCACTCCATTCCACCAACACATTTCAAAATAACTTTCCCACAAAGTAGGAAGAGGGGTCTAATATTCACATCAGCCCTCAAAGGACACATTATTATCCCCAATTTTTAAGGATGGCATGAAGAGTTGCCCAAGATCGCAGAGCTATTAAATATTGGATATGACTTTCAAATGCAGGTCTGCAGAGCTCCAAAGGTGTTTATAATAAAAACTTTATAATGCTTTTTCAATTACTATTTTCCCTTCCAAAGGGACCTGAGAGAGCTGGTGAGTTTCTTGGGCCCTGTATTCCATAAGCTAGATAGGACTTTGATTCCCCAAAGTTCCAGAAACTTGCGACACACTCATAACTAGTTATTGAAGTCCTCTACCCTCCTAAGAGAGGGAAGCGCTCCTCTACTTTCTCTCGCTTACACTGCTCTTGAGGTGAAGATCTCTTCATCCCTTTTTTCACTCCTAAAGCGAGTGCCCCTCCACTCGCTGTCGGAAGCCAGATCCGTCTCGACAGCTTCCTCCCTATCTACTGCAGTTGGGAAGCTACCTGTTTCCTATGTGTCTGAGCAGGATGACATGTGGGAAATAGAGGCGATTGTCAAAGTATTCCAGAGTAGGGGCTATCTGCCTGAGAGAGCTAGGTAATTGTTTCCATTCACTCCTGACGCCACCAAAGGAGACAAAGACGAAGGCACCGCTGTCCTCCAGCAAGGGGACTCAACCGTAGCTGCCTGGCAGAGAGGGCAGCTTAATGAAAGAGAAAATGCATATAAATTGGCTTCTTTTTTGAAAAAAATCATCAAAATGGACTTCCAGAAACTATATTCTTTTAACTGGCCTTTATTCTTGACTACAAACATGACTCATTTACACCTTCTCCTCTCTTCTCTTTTCCTTCTCTTGCCTTTTCTTGCCTCATATCTTCTCACAGCCTGAACTGTGCTGATTGTGAAACCAACAGGAGCCAAAGCAGCACAGAGAGAATCTGAGTATATCTTACTGTTAAAATATCGATTTGGGAGATGGTACACGCTTGGACAAGAGAAATCACAATCAAATGTGGGAGAGATGTTATATATGAGCAATTACAAAAAACACTGGGTATGGAGTATCTAAATACTATGGATCATAAATAAAATCCCATTTACCTTTCTAAATTTTCCTAAATTTCCTATCAGGTATTACTACTCTCTCTTAATATATGAGGAAATTGAATCCTGGGGACAGTAAATGGTTGGCCTAACCTTTTACCAGGCAGGTGTTAGAAAACAGTGGGACAGGTTGGGTGTGAGCAGGGAGTGGCCACAATCCCAGTGAGGTGTGTCTGTGCCCTTTGAGAGGTGGGGCCCCTCCCCAGCACCAGCTGACAGTTTCCCCACAGGAATGGGGCTTCCAAATTTTCAAGAGAATCTTGAAACTCTGATTTTAATACTAAATCACCTGGTGTGTGTTTTCTGCCTTGTGGGTCGATGCGCCGCACAGCGTAGGACATTGGTCTTCAAGAAGTGGGCTGGAACAGACGCAGGCCTGGGACCCCGGTCTCCTCGCTCTTTATCTGGAGGTCTCTCGTGATCCCACTCCCCCAGGCCAAGACGCCACCACGTGTGTACACATACAGGATGAGGATAAGGCCGCCAGATGGCAGAGGGGCCTAACAAGACAACTCTGTCAAAAGGTGGAAAGAGACCAGAAGAAGTGCTTATTGAAGTAGACAGTTTAGACATTGCCATCATCATCTATAAGGTTAACTCCTAACATTTTATCTCAATAGTATTGATTCCACTTGACTTACTTGAGAGAAAAAGTTCACAAGAGAAAATGCTTTCTCCTTTCAGTTTCACGTCAGTTGAAAGTATAAAACAAAAGGCACTGTGGCAGAAACAGCAGTGGAGAGCCAGGTATCCTGGTCTTATTATAGAGCATGGGGTCCTCATTTCTTCATTCAGTAAACAGTTCCAGGTACTTTGAGGAGCCAGGTATTGGGTTAGATTCAGGCAGGCCAAGGCTTTGTGTATCTAAGAGGCTCGTGCTTTAAAACACAAAATACTTGGCTATAATACAATGAAAAGTACAGGGAAAGAGGTGCTACCAGCTTGCCAGCTTGGAGGAGAGAGAACTAAGTCACCAGAGACTGGAGAGGAAGGATGTAAACTTTGCATAAGCAGGGACTTTTGAAAGGTCAGCAGTGAACCGTACTAATCAGACAGGAACGTAAAATTGTTCCAAGCAGTAAGTCTCCCCAGCACCCTCTCAGGGGTGTGAGAGCAACAGGTGTGTAAAATGGCTTGAAATATTGGCCTATTTAAAAAGCTGAAGCTACTGTAAAAGCGGTTATGGACATTACTTTTGTTCCACTTCCCAATTTGACTTAAAGTTTTGATTTAATTTAATTTGTTATCCTAATTTAAAAACATATACATACACACACTGAATCTGCAATGGGAGACAGTGTCACCAAGAATCCATTCATCAATTCAAGAATTAAACCATTTATTGAGCACTTACTATACAGGTAAACAGATACAGGAGTCTTTGTTATAGAGAGCTAAGAGCATGGGCTCAGCAGCCAGACGGCCTGGCTTCTAATCAGCTCTCTGTGCCAACCGTCTAATTGTGTTACCGTGGGCATGTTGCCTGGACTCTCATGCCTCGGTTTCCCATCTGTCCATGCTTTTGATTATTTGTCATAAAGATTAAATTGAGTTAATACAGGCAAAGCACCCAGAACAATGTCTGGCTCACAAGGATGTCTTAATAAATGTTAGCTACTCTTGAAATGTATTAAAACCAAGCCTAAGCTCTATAATGTTCATATTACAAGAAGCACTATTACCAACAGTGGAGCACTGGGAGAAGTCACTTCTTTTAAAAAGTGTCTTTCATACACCCTCCCTTCTGAATATTCTCACCTTTGGGGAAAAGGGAGTGTCCCCAGCCAACGGCTATTCCCAACTCTCCACTCTCTCAACCCAAACAAGCACAGTGCAAGATCTCAAGCTTAGAATAGCATTCCACGTTTGTGCTCCTAGCAGATCGTCTCAGCTGCCACTAAACTGGCATATGCTCACCACTTGGAGTTAATTCAGGAAAGACCTCAGTTCACCTTCATATCTCCTTGGTATCTGAAAGAATTGTGCTATGTCTTCATCGCCTTCATTCTCCCTTGCATTCTATAATGAAGAGAGTGGAGAGAAGAGAAGAGCAGGGATGGGCAGAGGGAGAAGGAGCGGATGATTGAGCATGAACAAGCAAGGGCAGGCCTCCCATGAGCCTGGGAGCCCCTCTTACCCCGTGCTGGAGCTCATCGGCTCTGGAGCCAGACTGCCCAAGTTAGAAGTCAGCGCCACAAGCCATGTGATTCTGGGCAAATGACTTACTCTTTTTGGTTGTTTTTCTCATTTTTTAAATCAAGGAGGATAAAAGGACCCACTTCCTTGTGTTGTTGTGAAAATTAAATAAGTTACTGTATTATAAAAAAACATTTGGAACTGACCCTGTTACATGTGAGCTCTTGTCATAAATCTAATTAGAATTAGAATTCCCTGCCAACATTCATCTATTCTTAACTCTTAGCCTCCCTATTCCTTTCTGAAGAATTCTTCATTTGAAATCAGCACTCTACATCTGTGTACTCAATACACTTGCCATTGTATAGTTCGTACACTGTGCACTGAACTGAAATCTTTGGTCCTGTTACAGTCACACAGAATAAAAATTACATGCTTCTTCTTATTCAATGTTTCTCCTGCTAAAACTTAAGTTCCTTATTAGACCTTATAGCCCCAGTGCCTAGCACAGAGTTTGGTCAGCAAACATCAATTTAGTTATAAAACTGCTGCTAAAACAATACTATGTAAATTTTATAACAGAAAATTACATCTCAAAAATATTTTAAACTATATCAGACTCATTAAAACAATTTAGGCAGTACCAGAATGCACAAAGAAGCAGATTTTTGAAAAAAATTCTAACAAGGATTTTAAACAAAAACAGTATGCCTGAATGACACATATGAATTTAAAGATTATATATGCTATGAAAATGCAGAATAATAGTTATTAGTCAACAACATAGTATGGGGAAGGAAAGCTTATATACTATTGTCCCTCCTGTGTTTTGTCAATTCCAGATTTGCTAGCTGTATCTAGATATTAATGGAAACTTTTCTCTGCCAAAGCTAGTAGATTTATTATTATTCTGTTATAGACTTATTATTATTCAAGCAATGGAAGAACTTTTATCATTGCTATAAAGGCAGTGGCCACCAGGGGTTCTGAGGGGAGGAAGATGGAAGAATAGGTGTAATATGGGGACATTTTCAGGACATTGGAGTTGTCCTGCATGACATTGCAGTGACAGATTCAGGCCATTACATATTTTGTCATAACCTACAAAATTGTGCGGGAGAGAGTGTAAACTATAATGTGAACGATGGTCCATGGTTAGCAGCAATGCTTCAACGTGTTTTCGTTAGATGTAACAAATGTGCCACACTAATAAGAATGCTGTTAATGTGGGAGAGTATGGGAGTGGGGCATATGGGAATCCCCTGCATTTTTTATGTAACATTTATGCAACCCAAACCTTCTTTAAAAATAAAGTTTTTAAAAAAATAGAACAAATGTACCATACTATTACAAGGTGGTAAGAATATAATGATGCATGGGAAAAATACAATTAATGTAACTGATGGACTATAGTTAACAATATTGTAATATTCTTGCATCAGTGTCAAAGAAGGTATGATACCAATGCTAAGGGTCAATAATAGGGGTATGGGATTTTTTTCTATTGGACTAAGGAAAACATTCAAAAATTTACTGAGGCAATGATTGCACAACTCTGTGATGAAAGTGAGAGCCACTAAGTGTACACTTTTGGATTGTACAAGGCCTGGAACTATATAACACAGTGAACCCTGTGGTGGGTTATGGGCTATTTAAAAGTATAAATATGTATTAATATTGTACAAATGTATAATACAATGCACGGTGTTTATAGGAGAGTGTACAGGAAAAAAACACCAAATGTAAGCTATGGACCATGGTTAGTAGTAGTATTTTGATGATGTTCTTTCACAACCTGTAACAAATATTGTACAATAATGCAAGATATTGGCAGAGGTGCAATGTATGGGAATTCTGCACATTATGAATGATTGTTTTGTAAGCTCACAATTTTTACAACTTCTCTAATAAATATATATATATTTAAAAATCTAAAATAAAATAAACAATTTTTATTATTATAAATAAGGAGAAGGGTAATCTCCACTCCCCTGTGTCAAGTAAATGATGGGTGCTGCTTTCAGAGCTCCTAAGAGGAGCTCGCTCAACAAAGGAAGACTGCTTCACAGAAATACACAGTCTAGTTTCCTAGGAGAGGCACTACCTTACCTATGAACAGTCCTATCCAGAGAGTAAGTAAATTGCAGTGTCTCTAGATAGACATTCTTTTGAGTTTCAGAGAATGTATGTAATTAACTTAGACTCATTCAGTCTCTTTGTGGCAGATCGGAATTAAAGATTCACAAAATCTATAGTTTCCCCAAACTTTCCATTAAATTGGGACTTTAGGATGAATCAGAAAGAGAATGAAAACTGGAGAAGCTTCAAAGTGGAGCAATGAATAAAGGATTGAAAAGATGTGCCTATTGACAAAGACTTCAAAAGGATGAAATAGAGAAAGCACGATGAACAGTAACAATGGTTCTGTATGTTTCAAAACATCTGGATGAAAGGTAAAACTACAGTCAGACACCTGAAAATTATTAAAGATGAAAATTCTTTCCAAGAAGAGGGAAGCATATAGATGTGCATGTGTGTGTGTGTGTGTGTGTGTATGTGTGTACTTTAAAGACAGGGAAGATAAATGGATATATTGAGATGATCATAAAATCCACCGGTCTATTGGATCATTAGATCATGCAATTATCTTTCTTGATATTCATGAAAAGAGCAGATACTTTTTTCACCAACGCACTCCAGTATTGATAATTTTTCTGAGAATAAACACTTGAAGATTCACTAGGACACTTATTACCAGGTTTTTGTCCCCTTCCTTAAAGAAAATAATGAAAGATATGAAGAGCTAAACTGACCTTCTAAATCACTGATTCTAATTCCTATTATTATAGGAAAAAATAATAACCTAAAAATTCATATAAAGTTTTGACCAAACCTAGGCCATAAATGCATTAACAGAAAGCCTAAAATTTAAAATCCACATCTCCTAATTATTAGTCCATGTCTTTTTAGATCATAACCAATGATTAAACTTTAAAACTCACTTTTTTCAGATATTTATTGAGTTTCTACAAGTTGTGTACTATGCCAGGTACTGAGTCATCTAAGAAAAGACAAAACCCCTCCCTCACAGAGCTGCAGTCTACTGAAAAGATAAGCAATACTAAGTAAAGCAAGATAAAGCTGCATAATTCAAACCTCATAAGGGCTCTAAAACAGACAACAACACTGGAGTGAATGTCTATTTAGATAAAATAGTCTGAAAAAGTCGCTGTGTCACTGTAATTTAAGCTCCAACCTCAAAGATGAGGAGAGAGCACACATATGAAGGTTCAGAGGAAGAACCCTCTAGGCTTTGGAAATGGCTCAAAGGCAAGAAGGAACTTGGCCTCAACTTGTTAGAAAACTAGCAAACAGCTCATGTGGTTGTAATCTACTGAGCTAGAGCCAGCCCTTGCACAGCCCCATGGGCCAAGATAAGGGCTTTGCATTTCGTTCTATGACTTCTGTGTCAAATGATTTGAAACTTGGAAGTGATGTGATTCAATTCACTTCTGTACAAGAACACTCAGGCAGCTCTAGAAAGTGGATTAAAGAGAGTCAATAGCAGCAGTAGGAAGACTCACTCAGAGGCTCATTGTGGGAGGCCAGGTGAAAAAAGAAGGTAGCACGGTAGAAATGAAAGAAATTGGAGTGATTCAAGAAAGATTATGTAGGTAGAATCAAAGGACTTTGTGACAGTTTGAAGTTATTTTATGAATCCTCATAAGATGAAGATTATGTTCTTGAACTAATCCATTCCTATGGGTCTGGGGCCCTTTGGATTGGACTACGTCAGTGAGGCATGACCCAAGTTGGGGCTCCGCCCTCTTACTGGAGCTTTATATAAACAGAGACACAGAAAGACACAGAGAAAGGAAGTTGCCATATTGATCCTGCCATGTGAGAGATGACTCGAGGATGGCTAGCAGCCAGTGCTTAAGCACGAAGCCCCCAAGAGGCTGGGCCGACCTAGCAGCTCAAGGCTGAAGAGATGAGCCACATGACTTATAGCCCACAGCTGAACTTGGGAAGCAAGTGGAGCACCGGAGACTGAGAGAGGAGGCCCAGAAAGAGACAAGCCCTATGCCTGGTTGCCCACAGCTGAGCTCCAGGAGATGGTAGATTCTGAAGGGGAAGGCAGGGGCCTCGGCAGAGATCAGCTGCCATCTTCACTATATGGCAAGACCCCAGGATCACCAGTAGCTGACTTTGGTGAGAAAGCATCTCTGTTGATGCTTGATTTGGATATTTCACAGCCTCAGAACTGCAAGCTTTTACCCTAAATAAAATCCCCATTATAAAAGTCAACCCATTTCTGGTACTTTGCATCAGCAGCCCCGTGGCAAACTAAGACAGACTTGATAACGGAAAAAACAATAGGGATAAGAGAGGGAAGGATCGGAGATGACTCCCAGATTTTTGTCTTGAGTCAATGACTCTATGATGCTTTTGACAAAGCAGAAAAAAAGTAGGGAGAAAAGATTTCAAGGAGAAACTAAGAGTTTAGTTTTAGTGGTAAGTTTGATGTGCTAACTACCAAGCCAAGATTAAATGACAAATATACAATTGGATATACAAAGTATACAGCTCTGAAGTAAGGTCCAGGTTGGAGACTGATTTTGATACTTATGTACTTATGTTAATATATAAAGTCTTTCAGTGGATGGAATCACCTCCAGAGAGAATGTACAGAGAGGAGAGAGGGAAGCCTGCTTTTGAGCCTGGATGAATACCAACATTTTTTCAAATACATTGACTTCTATTGCCTCTATCATAAATTGTTTATGAATTTCATTTAATACCAAATAAAACAAACACCCTTTTTCATTTGGATTGCATTAATGCAAATTTCATAATAAGCAGGATATTAGTGGATATATTAGGATATCAGTTTACTTTTGCATTATAAAACTCAAACAAGAAATAGTCATCCTATTTAAGTTTTTTTCAGCCTCTCATAATTATCTATGAGCATAAAAATAATAGTTAACTTTTATTGAGAACTTATTTTTGTGCCAGATTCTATGCTAAGTGTTTTCCAAACTTCAGCTTATTTCTTTCTCACAATGAGTTTATCAAGAATGTAATACTGAGATCCAGCAAGATGGCATCAGTTTAAGTGGGCACTCACCACTCTCACAAAAATCAGCTGAGAAGGGGCAAGATCCTGCCTAAGTCAGCTGTTTTGGGAACCCAGAGCAGGAGGCTTCAGGGCAACGATTTGGAGGAAACTGAACAAAAAGATAAAAAGCCCAAGAGAAAAACATTAGTTTTTTGCCCAGGTGAAACGACAGGTGGCTAAGCCCCATCCTCAAGGCAAAAAGCCGCGAGCCCCGACTCCCGCCGGCCACTGAGCGGGAGGTAGCCTTCTCTGGGAATAAGAGGGCTCTGGCGAAAGGCAGAGAGGGGTTTCCTTTCTGTGGGTTTGGTTACCTGGACCCCCACTGAACTTCAGGGAGCGTACCAGCAGGCAAGGGAAGAGGTGAGAGGCGAATCTGCTTAGGCAGCCTGATTTACCCAGCCGACCGGGGAGAGAGGAACATGGGCTGGTAGAGGGTGGAGTCAAGCAATTGCCTAGTCCTGTGCTGAAAATTATCAAAATTCCAACTCCCC
>JAQZBX010073449.1:0-14909 GCA_029593785.1 Cabassous unicinctus | reverse complement strand
ATCAGCTAAACCTTAAGAAATCTAAAAGGCAAAAGTTTTGATCAATTTTAATCAATTAAAAAAAGAAATTTGAATATACAGAAGGGTTTAGAAACCATTAATCTGTGAACACTTGAGCATCCAAGAATCAAAGTGACTGTTTAATGAATGATCTTGGAGACTTCTCAGAGTAGATTGTGAAATTGGACATTTTAAATTTTTCTTGGAAAACTCATTGGCAGCCAGTGGAATCATTAACCTCTGTAGGACCATTGTTATGATGCATGAAGTGGATTCACCCCGTGCTCCTACACAAATGAAATGCATTTCTAGGGATCATAACATCAGAGAAGTATAGGAAATAGGTCCAGCACATTTTATGTAAACAACATGAATAAAATTATGCAATCAAACTTGTTGTGAGAAAACTAGACAAGGACTATGCCTGAACCCAAATAAAAAAAGAACGATTTAAAAAAAATTGTTGCTTCCATTCAATTTATTCACCAGACATTTTTTTTTAAGATCACAAGAGGTAATTTGATCTCTAGTTTCCACATTATTGTTGAACTTTAAGAAGCCATTCTGGTCCTTAAGGAAAAAAGTTGTTATAATTATAGCAAAAAGTTTTAAAATGGCCTCTTTACTGCTAGGAAATTTCTAAATGCCTCTTCGTTTTTTCTTTTAAGATGAATCATTATTGGTTGAATTTTAAAATTACAAAAGATAGTTCTTTTGTATTGCAGGTTTTCTATTTATGTTGGTAAATACCTAGCAATAACATAACCTCTATATAATGTCCTATGCCATAAATTTCCCCTATAGAGTCAGACCTACTTTTTTCAATATACTTCCAAGAAAGCACTGATTTCTTATGTGTAGAAGCCTGCTGAACTCATTTTCCTTCTTGGGAGTATGGGAGAGGAGTGGAAGGAGAGGAAAGAGGAAAAGACTCTCCCTTTAAAATGAATTCCAACTCACCCATACGCCAAACCAAATAAAGACAGCACAGGGATTAAGAGAGTACTGGCTCTGGAATTAAAATACACACACACACACATACACACACACACACACAAAACCCTAAATGAAATGTTGGTTTCTTAGTTGTGACAAATACACCATAATGATGTAAGATGTTAACAGTGGGGGAAACTGAATGAGGAGTTATATGGGAACTCTCTACTATCTTTGCAACTCTTTTGTAAATCTAGAGCTATTCTAAAATTTAAAGGCTATTAAAAAAAAAAAAAAAAAAGACCTGGGTGTGACTTCTAGCTCTGCCATACATTAGCTGCGTTAACTATGAGCAAATTACTTAACCCGTCTAAGCCTAGTTTTATCCATCCATAAAGTGTCCATATGGAGCCTACTTCAAAAGGCGGTTGTGAGGATTAAATAAACTGGTGGAGTGCTGGGCACAATGCCCAGCATGCAGTTAGTGTCTGCAAATTAGATTTTATCAATATGTGTTCCCACCAGATGACTGGACATTGTGGTTTTTTAACAAAAGGCAGAGTCACTTAAATTCACCATGGCCTGATTTGTTCCTGATTTCTCAATACCTGTTGATAGCACAATAATCTTCCCAATCACCTCCAAACCCCTTTGGTGCTTCCCTCTCCTCCTGTGACCCTCCTGTACTGAATCAGGCAGCAGGTCCTATTAAATCCATTGCTGTAGTATTCTCAACCTTGTCACCTCTTCATCCTATTTCTACCCTGGCTCTGGCCTTGTGCTAGGACATAGCCCTCTTGGAGTCGTTGCCTATTTTCTCTGCTCCTCCAAGCCCTCCTGAAGTGTGGTCTGACTAATCTCTCTAAATCATGTTCCCAAACCTCAACAACTCTCCATGTTCTAATTCTTTGGCTTTGGCACTCAAGATCATCCATGATCTAGCCCCAATTTACCTTACCAGATGTCTTTCCCACTACTCCCCTCCATATACTCTTAAATCTAGCTTACCTGAATCATTAGCTGTGAGATATGCCTGAACCTTAAGAACAACAGAGACCGGGGTCCAGAAAGGCTAAGAAAATAGCCAAAGGTCACAGAGATAATAGCAAAGCAAGCTTCAGGTCACTGTTGGCATTGTAAGTTAAGACTTTGAGGAGTACTCAACATCTCCAAACATATAGCAGCGATGGAAAAACATATAAAAAGAAAAGGAAAAAAAAGACATTCAAAAATAAGATAAACACCTCTGAAGACTTAAAAAGTAAGGAGCCAAGATCAGGTAGAGGGGGCCAGAAACTCTTAGCTGAGGCTTCTTACTTGAGGAAGGGGACAAAGAACAGGCTGCCTGACAAAAGTAATTGCCAAGGTCGAGCTCCCTTACCCCAGAGAGGCTGAAAACCTACAATCTCTGCCTGAGGCCAAAGATTATATAAAAGCTATGCACCTAGAGATGCTGGAGGACACAGGCAGAGCCCTGCAGCCAGGACCTGGGCGGGCCAAGCTGCCTGCTAGCAGACTGACTAGATTTAGTTAACCCTTATGGAACAGAAACACTTCATATATAAGACCTGGTCTTGGACTGCAGACCCAAGGGGCCAGGTGAAAGAAACCACAAAAAGCTAGACAGGATGAGGTGAGAGAACTCAGAAGGAAAATAAAATCCCCTTTACAGGTAGCCTGCAAGCTAAAATTCTATGCATATGGAGGAAACTAATCCTAAGAAAGGCGATAAAAGCAATAATTTGGATATGACCTCATTTCCAGGTGAAACCAATAAATTTAAAAATAGCTCTAAAATGTGATTAAGTTTTTAAAAATATAAAGAACCTATAAAAAGAACAATACTAAACAAATTAAGCAGAAATTAGACAAAATGATTATAAAGACACTAGCTAGAAATCCTGGAAGTGAAGTAAAAAAATTCAATAGCTGAAGTAAATGAAGAATCAAAGAACTGGAAGATAGCACTAGGGAAATCCATGAAGCAGCACAGAAAGAGATGAAAAAATACAAAAGAACAGTTAAAAGATAGGATGGGAGAAGCTATAGTCAACTTTAAATCTTAGTCCAAATGTTATCATCTCAGTGTGATCTATCCTCATGACTCTACTTAAAATTGTGACCACCCTTCCATTACCATTCCCTCTTCCCCTTACCTGGCCTTGTTTTTCTCTATAGCACTTATGAGCTTTTAACATACATAAATTATATATATTTATTGTCTCTCCATACACACTAGAATGTAAGCTCTATGAAGATAGAAACTCATGTTTTGATAACTGCTTTACCTTCAAAGCCTAGGATATTAACATGCATGTAGTTAACACTTCATATTTTTCAATAAATTAATAAAGTAATGGCTGAGTAATTTTCAGAATTGAAGTATTAAGTCCTTAGTTTGAAAGTGAACAGCAAGGATTTTTTAAAAAATGATTATATGATGTTATTATGACATTGGGGTAATTTTAATATAGACTGTGAATAATTTTATCAATATTTAATTCCCTAAATATGACAATTGTGTTTATGTGAGAGAATACCTTTGTGCTTAGGAAACACATCCTGAAGTATTTCAGGATGAATTGTCATATGAACAACTAATCTTCATGGTTAAGGGGAAATATATATATATATATACACACACACACACACACATATAATGTTATATATATACTATATATATGCAGGTAAATGTATACTTATAAACAGAAATAAAGCAAATGTGGAAATTTAACAATTGATGGCTCTAAATAAAGGGTATAAAGTATGTGCTGTTCTATTCTTGCAAATTTTCTGTTGATTATAAAATTTTTCAGGCTAAAAAGTTGGGGGAATAAAGGAAGAATTAATAAATACATAGAAAAAAATCATTCAAAACAACCATTTCAGGGATCTAGAAATCACCCAAAGACCAACAACAAATTGAAGCTGCTGAACTTTGGAAGATCAGTAGGACTCTAAGGTGTACTTTCCTGGCCTGCTCCCATTCATCTCCCCAGCTTGATTGTTGAGATAGTGTTTTCAGGGAAGGGTTGGCAGTGAAAACCAACAGCTTTTCTGTCTGAGTAGGATGACCTGATTTGGAGTGGAAGATGAGAAGCCCATGCTCAATAGTGTTGTCAGTAAAAACATCAATGTCAGTGGGATAAAAATAGGAAAGGCATGCAACTCTGCTTGTCTGGAGTTGTGGCACGTTAACCAAAAAATAAACAGGGAGCCAGCCTGGAAATGAGTTCAATAAGCTTTCTACACATTTCTGCCTATATGGGAAGCTTCGTGCACATGCAAAGAAGATCCAAAAGGACCCAAGCTCTCCACACATCCTTAGTCTGATAGGGAGGCTATGCACATATGAAAGGAAGTCCTGGAAGGGACCAGAGGAAAGTAAAAGTGGGAGCAGAGCAGAAAATTGCCTGAACTTTAAACATACTCCCCAACATACCCACAGATTCATTAGAAGAGGGTGGAAGCCCTTCTGGCTCAAGGATTTTCAGCCCAACTTCTGACCAATCATCAAATCACCATTAAACCTGATAGACACAGAGGCATCCCCTAAAAAGTCAGGCTAAAATATAAAAATACATACTGAGAAAATAATTAAGCAGAGAAATAAGTGGGCACAAATTACAAGGGAGACCAGGTCCTCCCCATCCCCCCCGCCAAAAAAAAAACTACTCAGGGAAACAAATATCAGAATCCAAAGTTACTACAATAAATAACATAAAATCTACAGTTTTCAACAGACTTATAAAACATGTAAAGAAATAGGAAAGTGTGATGTATACTTAAGAAAGAAAGCTGTCAATAGAAACTATATATGTGACCACTTGTTGGGTTTAGTAAACAGAGTACAAAGCAGCTATTATAAATTGTAAAATAAAAAAAAAACAAGTTTAAAGAACTAGAGGCAAATATGATGACAATGACCCAACAGGGAATCTCATTTTTAAAAAATCCAACTATAAAAAAGAACCAAATGGAAATTATAAAATCAAAAAGTATAATAACTGAAATGAAAATTCCTAGATAGGCTCAACAGCAGAATCAAGATGGTAGTTCCTCAATCAGCAAACTTGAGGATAACTGAATAAAAATTATCCAATAAGTAAAAAAAAAGAAGAAAGATTGAAGAAAATATACAGAGCCTTAGACAAATATGGTACAATATCAAGTGAACCAACACAGATGAGAGTCCCAGAAGTATAGGAGACCAAGAAAGAGGCAGAAAAAATAATTGAATAATGTAAAAAAACAAACAAACTACAATCTAACAAATTTGATGAAAAAGATTAATATACAAATCCAGGAAGGCTGACAAACCCTAAGTAGGATAAACACAAAGAAATAGACACCTAGACGTCATGGTTAAAAAGTTGAAAACTAAAGAGAACATCTAAAAGCAGTAGGAGTAAAACAACTCATCCAATATAGGCAATGATGGGATTAAGAGCAGACTTTTCATCAAAAACAATGGTGATTAGAAGGCACTGGAATGACATGTTTAAAGTGTTGAGGAAAAAAATAACATCAATAAGAAATCTATATCCATCAACATTATCCTTCAAAAATGAACTTGAAATAAAGATATTCCAAGACAAACAAAGGCAGAGAATTTGTTGCTGGCATATTTTCCTTATATAAAATTCTAAATGTCTTTTAGGATGAAAGGAAATGACACCACACTTGGTAATTTGAATCTACAGGAAGAAATGAAAGGCAGCAGAAATTGCAAATATATGGGTAAATATTAAAGGCTATATATATTTTCTCTTTACTTAAAATCTTTAGAAGACATGATTGTATAAAGCAGTAATTATAACATAATTGTTATATGTTTGACAATACATAGATATAATATATATATAACAATAGTACAAGGAAGGGGAAGGAAATGAAGCTATACTGAAGCAAATTTGCTGTCTTTTACCAGAAGTTGGTATTAATCTGAAATAGATTGCAATAAATTAAGATGCCTATTGTAATTCCAAGAGCAACCGCTTGGAAAATAACTGGTAAAAAAAAGTAAAAAATCAAGAGTAATTATAATGGTAGCTTAAAAAATGTTTAACACACAAAAAAAGGCAGTAAAGGAGAAAAAGAGGAGCAAAAGTGGCATGATATATAGAAAACAAATAATAAAATGGATGTACATCCAACCATATCAATAATGTATTAAATATTAATAGACTAAAAATTCCAATCAAAAGGAAAATATTGTCAGACTGGACAAAAAAGTAAGATTCAACTTTATACTACCTACCAAAGACTCAATTTAGGTTGAAAGACAAAAACAGGTTGAAAGAAAGGATGGAAAAAGATATATGACATAAACAGTAATGATAAGAGAGCTGAAGTAATTGTATTAATGTCAGACAAAATGGGCTTTAAGGCAAGAAATATTACAGAGACAAAGAGGAATCTTTATAATGGTAAAAAGGAAGATACAGTAAATGTAAATGTATACTATACACACCTAACACAGAGCCTCAAAATACACGAAGCAATAATTGACAGAACTAAAAGGAGAAACAGACAATTCAACAATTATAGTTGGAGATTACAATTTCCACTGTCAATAACTGATAGAACAAATAGTCAGAATATCAGCAAGGATATGGACCTAGACTTGACATTTATAAAATACTCCTTCCAACAAGAATAGAGTACATATTACTTTTAGGTGCATATGAAACATTCTGTAGGATAGACCAT
Organism: Cabassous unicinctus; assembly: GCA_029593785.1. NCBI lineage: Eukaryota > Metazoa > Chordata > Mammalia > Cingulata > Chlamyphoridae > Cabassous > Cabassous unicinctus. The sequence continues at coordinate 8,261 of JAQZBX010073449.1, read as the reverse complement.
ATGCTAGGCCATAAAACAAGTCTCAAGAAATATAAAAAGATTGAAATCATTCAATTCATATTCTTCAAAAAACAAATAAATTAAAAATAAAAACAAAAACAAAATTGGAAAATCCCCAAATATTTGGAAATTAAGCAACACAATTCGAAATAACCATGTGTCAAAGAATAAATTACAGGGGAAATGAGAAAATAATTTGAACTAAGTGAAAACAAAACCAAAAAATACCAAATTTTATGGAGTGCAGCTAAAACAGCACTTACAGGGAAATTCAGAGTTTTAAGTACCTAAAGAAGAAAGGTTTCAAATCAATAATCTAAGCTTCTACTTTAAGAAGAGAAAGGAGAGCAAATTAAACATAAAGCAAGCAGAAGAAAGGAAATAAAGATCAGAGGGGGAAAACAATGAAATAGAAAAATAGAGAAAATCAAAGAATCCAAAAGTTCTTTGAAAAAAATATCAGCAAAATTGATAAAACTTTAGCTCGACTGACGGTGAAAGTAGGACAACACAAATTACCCAAATCAGAAATTAAAGAGGGGATGTAACTACTGTTTCTACAGAAATTAAAAGGATTGTAAGTAAACACTATGACTAACTTTTTGCCAACTAGGCAACTTTGATGAAATGGACAAATTCCTCAAAAATTACACACTACCAAAACTGACTAAAGAAACAGAAAATCAGAATAGGATTATAACAAGAAAATAAATTGAATTGTTAATTAAAAATCTTCTCACAAACAAACAAAAAAGCCAGGTCCAGATCACTCTACTGGTGAATTCTACCCGATGTTTAAAGAAGAAATACCAATCTACACAATTTTTTCCCCCAGAAAATGGAGGTGGGGAGGACATCTTCCAGCTTATTCTGTGAGGCCAGTATTAGCCTTTTACCCAAACAAGAAAAAGACATCACAAGAAAGGAAAACAACAGACCAATAGCCCTCAAGAACATATTCATGAAAATCCTTAACAAAGTATTAGCAAGCTAAACCCAGTAACATAAAAAAAGATTAAACAGCATAATGGAGTGAGCTTTACCTCAGGAATCGAGGTTGGATTATCATCCAAAAAATCAATTAATATAATAAACCATAATAATAGGGTACAGAGCAAAAACAAAATGATACTCTAAATAGATACAGAAAAAAGCATCAGACAAAATCCAACACTCATTCTGGTTTACAAAACAAACAAACAAACAAACAAACAAACTCTCAATGAACTAGCAAAAAAAAAAGAGTCCCCAACCTGATGGGCATCTATGAAAAATCTACAGCAAACATCATACCTAATGTTTTCCTCCTAATATCAAGAATAAGGCAAGGATGTCCTCTCTCACCACTTCTATTCAATATTGCACTTGAGTCTGTAGCCAGTGCAATAGATAAGAAAAAAATTATATGCATAGATTTGAAAGGCAGTACTAAAACTGTCTTTATTCACAGATACCGTATTAAGGAAAAACTAAAGCCTCTACATAAAAACAAAATAAAGGAGTTGACAAGGTTGCAGAATACAAGAGCTATTAAAAAAATCAACCACATTTCTACATACAAGCAATGAACCTTCCAAAAATGAAATTAAGAGAACAATTTCATTCAAAAGAGCTACAAAAGAATACTTAAGAATGCATTTTTAAAAGGAGTTCAAGACCTATACACTAAAAACTACAAAACATTGCTAAGAGACATTAAAGAATATCTAAAGAAATGGAGAGTAAATCCATGCTGATGGATTGGAAGACAGTATTGTGAAGATGGTAATTTCCTAGCATGCAACACGCCCAGAGGGTTCATTCATTCATTCAACTGGCATTTATTTAAGCACCAGATTTTGACACAGCCCCTTTCATAGCTAAAGGGGCAGAAAAAGTTCTTTGCCACTGAATGAATGGCTTACAATCAAGATCATCAAATGAAAGAAAATAGAATATAATCAAGCTGCAGACTTCAAAATGAGGTGCATATAAAGCAGAACTGATAACACCTTTCCATATTCCAAGGTTCAATTTTGGGTTAAATCCAGTTTACAGCTATTCTTAAATGGGAAATGGTGGGGAGAGGAACATGCAGTTTGGTGTTTTTTTTGGATGTCAAATATGGTTTGCCCTTCAAGTGGAATGCATAATGCAAAGCAATTGCCTATTTTTCAGCCTCACTAGACAGCCAACCTTAGCTACTGACCAAAATTGAAATGTCTCTTTCTTACACACTCAAACAGACTTTAGAACTGTAATTGTCTAGGTGGTCTAGCTAATATGCCAATAGCAGCACATCAGTGCCTGGTCTGTGTTCAGAAATATTTAGTCAAAAGCCATGGAGAGGAGGGTAGACAGTAAATCTATTCTTTCCCAAATTTACCTCACCCCAAAACCAAAACCTGTTATCTCCATGATTATGAAAAAACTCATGAAATAAGTGGGTGGCGTCTTCGTACAATGTTGTACAGTGCTAGCACACCATTAAATATTTTGTATGGGGCAGTAAAAAGAGTTGCTAAAATCCATAACACAAAATGGACCAACAATTTACAGTTCTCCGTTAGCACTAATATCTCTTTGGTTGTACAACAGATTTTCTTCTAACCCTCTTTCAAAGAGTTTTCTGCAAAGCATTCTCCAAAACAGGATTTAAATTTAGTTGTTGGTCAATGAAACAGTCTTTAGTGAATTATTAGGACTTTTGTAGAGCTTTATGAAGTCAACTCCATTACGTTAGCAGCAAGATGTTAGTATGCTTAACTAAAAGTAACATTTTGAAATAATTACAGCATGTAAATGATATCTGACATTGTACAGCGTCACAATAACTTAAGCAAAATGATGCTACTGCTTCAGTTAGAGCTGAATTCAGGATGCAGAAGCAATAGAACACTGGACTTGGGAGCCAGTCCTGGGTTCACATCCCAGCTCTGCCTATTGACTCATTATGTGGCCTTGGGTCAATTAATCTCTTGTTAACATGTAATTTTACCTAAATCTACTACTGAAAATGTATTTACTTCCACCATTATCAATTTTCAACTCTTCCCAGCTTTTTTTTTCTTTTTCTTTTTTGAGGTACTGGGGCCAGGGATTGAATCTGGGACCTCGTATGTAGGAAGCTGGTGTTCAACCACTGAGTCACACTGGCTCCCCTAAGTTGGTTTTTTCATTTGTTTGCTTGTTTTTTTTTGTTTTTAGGAGGCACCGGGAACTGAACCTGGGACCTTCCCATGTGTGAAGCAGGCGCTCAACTGCTTGAGCCACATCTGCTCCCCCTTCCCCAGCTTTTAACAATTCCAGGATGAGGATTGTATTAGTCAGCCAAAGGGGTGCTGATGCAAAATACCAGAAATCTGTTGGCTTTTATAAAGGGTATTTATTTGGGGTAGAAGCTTACAGTTACCAGGCCATAAAGCGTAAGTTACTTCCCTTACCAAAGTCTATTGTTATATGTTGGGACAAGATGGTTGCTGATGTCTGCCAAGAGTTCAGGCTTCTTGGGCTCCTCTCTTCCTGGGGCTCTGTTTCTCTTTGGGCTCAGCTGCTGTGCTCTCTCCACAAGGCCACTGTAGACCATCAGGCAAACGGCTCTGTCTCTCTTTCCCCAGGGCTTCTGCCGTGTCTAAGGAGCTGTCTCTATTCCTCTGTGTTCTCCTGTGTGTTCACTTCCCAGGCTCCAACTCAAAACTCAGCATCAAAAACTCCAAATCTCTTCTCTGCCATGTAGGTTTCTCTGTGAGTCCCTGCCCACCATGGGGACCAAGGGGGCAGGGACTCAACGTCCTACTGATGTGGCCCAATCAAAGCCCTAATCATAATTTAATCACACCTAGGTACAGACCAGTTTACAAACATAATCCAATACCTATTTTTGGAATTCATAATCTATATCAAACTGCCACAGGGATAGAGCATCACCTTTCAGATTGATGCAAAACACCCTTTGTAGTTTGGCTGTACATTCCCTTCATTGCCACATTAATGTATACCTTCATCGGTGGTTATAAGAAGAGTGTATGAAATAAACTAATCTAATCCTGTTGAGTTTATGGATATTAAAGGATTATGGACACTATAAAAAAAGTTATGGACACCATAAAAGGGGCAAAAAGCAAAAAAAGATTTCCAGTTTTCTATCTTTATACTAAGAGCTTAAATACCTAACATGGATTTAAAACAAACGAACAAAGATGAAAATGTAGGAGAGCAAATAGCCCAGTGACACCCAAGGCTTAAAATGTTCGAACACCAACCAGATACAGGTGGAACATAAGTTTTGCTGGTTCAGGGGTTTTCCTAGTGAGCAAGGAACACTATGTCTTCAAGAACACAAGTGAGACTTTGCAGAGATGGTGTGTGCTCCCTTCTCCAGCTGTGGGCCAACTCAAGCACTGAAATCCAATGCTAAATTTAGGCTTATCTATAACTGGTCACCAGTTAGGTGACAGAGCTATATAAGTCTCAGAAATTTTCACTTTTAGGTCTTGCTTTTAGACTTGGTCATCATAAGAGGAAGATGTATTACACCACCCCCAACACCACCACCCAAGTCAGCCTAGTTCTGGGTGGAAAATATACCAGATCAGCATCAAAACACAATCCATAATATGGGTGGGGTGAGAGATGAGAGAAAGATGCAGTAATTGCTTTCAGGTAGTGCTTTTTTTACATGCACCTAAAACTTTCATATCCATCTGCAGGAAGCTGAAAAAGAATTCACCTATAACCATTGATATTTAGGTGGTCATTAATTTCTGCATGAATTCTTCAGCTTAGAATTACAAGTGTTAAAAACTATAGCATTACTATGCTTGTTAGCCACATTTAATTCTGTACCATAATGAACATAAATAGTTTAAAAAATTTTTGGTACATGGAAAAGCATGTTATTTCAGTTTTTTAAAAGTATTATTTCAGGTGAAAGAATATGAAACCATAAAAAAGGCAAAGTTTCTGGATGCCACAGATGATTTGAAATAATGTAAAGGTCAATTAAAAAAATTCAGACTAATGTTTATATAATGAAACCAGGACAATGCTTTATACAGGTAGTAATTTTGGGAAAGTCTCTTCTCCACTAATTGAAAGGATTAAAATTTTTAGTAGACATTTCCAGGCAAAGTATGTCTAGCATAAGTCTAGAGCCTCATTAAACATGGTAATTTCAAAAATTAAATTTTGCTGATCATACCTGCAAATAAAGTTTATGTTTGGTTTTTTTTTCCTGGCTGAATTTCAAACATGATGCCAATGTTACAAAATAATTCATAACAATTCTACAGACCATATGCAAGTTTATTTAAATAGGCAATAATTTAACACTGCACAGTGAGCTAATTTATAAGTATAAAAATAGATGGTTTAGTAACCAAATATAAGCACCACACAGGGGAAGCAGAACACACTTAACACCGTTAGGCCTTTGGAAGATTTAGGCAACATAAATATCTCAAGTAATTTTATAAGAATACTTTACTCATGTAATAGACAGATATTAAAACATCTCAAAATAGGCAGAGTCCACAATTTTTTCAGTATCAAGTCTTCCCTTCCAGTTTTCTTGTCAATATATTAATTATTATTCTTAAATACTCTGTACAACAAATTAGTCTAGATTGACAAATGGGCTATCAAAGCCGCTATCTTGTTGGCTAGAGAGGGGAGCAGTTAATTTTCTTGAAGGCTGCAGATACACTGAAGATGGTACTGTGCTGCTCAGGTTTTTGAAATCTGACTTGAATAGATCAGCCTTATGATGATGAGCTGGGTGTCCAAAAGTTATACTAATCTGCCCTGGCAGCAAATATGCAGATTCTTCTGACAGGTCTGGAGTGTGATCACTCTGACACTTCGTAGGCTTACAAATCCTATTTTTCTCTGTATCTGAAAGGCAATTGGCTGCTAAAAACTGTTTGAAATTAATAGATTCAGCTAGTTCATCCCGGGTGCCTTGTAGCCTACCATGTGAAAATAATACTTCACGCTTGGTACAGAGTAGAGGCTCATTGTTGGAATTCCAGTCACTGGAGTCACTAAGGACCCCCCCATCCTTCACTGGAGTTTCTGGAACACCCAAACCCTGACTTTTCTCAGATGCAGCATTTTCATTTTCTGTCAGTGGGTTACCCTTAAGTATTTTTAAACCAGGTCTTTCATTAGGACTTCGAAATGTTGCATGTGTCGCTCCTGATTCCGAAAGACCAGGGGTACACCTAGGCAAGCATTTATCTCTGAGAGTTTCAAGATGGGGGTATACAGATGACTGCAGAAGTGATTCAGAGCCAGTACCACCTGGTGGGTCTTTCTTCCTGTGCAAACCAAAGTCTCTTTCACCTTCACAAGGAACAAATTCAGGAGAAGCATTCCCTGGCAAAATGTCTAGCTGGTTGTAATTGTTATCTCCAAGCTGAAGGTCTGAACGCGACCCCTTGGGATCCACATGCTTTGCGTCCCTGTGCTCCTTGTTTTCTAACCGCCTTCGTAAGTTACAGGCAAACTTCTTCTTAGGAACTTGTTCGCACCTACTTCTGGGGATAATTTTTATACTGTTTGATTTGCTTCCAATGTGGCCTGGTACATTCTGATTCACATCATTTCTTTTTGCTTTTTCAATTCCAATCAGCACCTCTGAAGTCAGAGGCAGTGCTACTGTGTACAAGGAAACACAAAATTAGGAGAAAATTTATATTTAAAGAGAAGCAAAAACATTTACATTTTTATGTAGTCTCAAAGAAAGCATATGTGCTTTAATCATTCCCAAGGAAAATACATCAATGTTGGACATTTAAAAACATTCTTTGACTTATATCAATTAGATAAAGCTTGGTAATTTTGTTATTGTAATTCAGTATATTATTTTATATACTTGATCTATCATTTTCTGCAATAGATATTACAGCATTTCAAGAGCCAACTGTAATGTTTCCAATACTGCTCTGATGTCAGGTATGGAGTTTCTGATAGACTCTACTGGCTGGAGGAATCCCACCTAACGCCTGCACACACATACCTGTCAAGCTAAACTGACTTTCTGATTTAATTAGTGAATGACACCAAATCTGGTCAGAGACAGAGCAACTGCACAGCATAGAATTAAAGACATCATATCTCAGAGCAGTATACTTTGGTCCCTAGAGTCCATGAAGGGTTTGATTTTGCTGGGGATATTATTTGCACACTGTCACCAAATTCTAGAAAACTCTTTTCTTATTATATGCCACTGCCCTTTTATACCCAAGGTTCACATCAGTTTGCCATAATTTACACAATCTTTGTGCATCTATCTAAGGAATGTTTACCAACATGGGAATCTTGGATTCCTTGAAAAACATTTCTGCTTCAAGCTTACCAGCAGTTCAAAAACCCCACCTCCCGACAGATGTGTTAAAATCTCCCAGTTACCAAGTTTTTCATGTTTTCCTATCAGTTTTGCTTTACGTATCCTAGATCTCTGTTATTAAAAACAAAAACAATTTATAGCTTCTTGGGAGACTGCTCCTTTATCAATATGAACTATCATATCACCTTTGTTCCTTTTAATGCTAAATCTAATTTACCTAATATTAATATTGTCTTTAACTCCAACTTATCTAACATTAACATTGCATTTGCTTAGTGGCTTATTCTCCATCCCTTTATTTAGAATTTTAGATGCTCTTCTTGTAAAAACAGCATACATCTAGATTTTTAAAACCCTATTTGAAAGCTTTGTTTGGTCTTTTAATAGGTGAGTTTAACTCATATGCATTTATTGTGATTACTGATATGGTTCAAACCACTATTGTTTTCTGTTTACCCATGCTTTCTAGTTGTTGTTTTTCTTCTTTCCTGATCTGTTATATTGAAAACATTTTCTTCCAAGTTTTCCTCTATCAGTTTGAAAGCTATACATTCTATTTCCATTCTGCTATTGGTTACCTTTAAATTTTAATACACATACTTAAACCTGTATTTTTTTTTTTCTAGCAATGGCTAGAGTCATCAGTATCTACTATGCTCTCCTTGAAAATAATGAAAATCTTACCATATATTTAGTTTCCACTACACTATCCTTTCATGTCTCTTGGAGAATACTATACTTACCTAATATTTTTAAATCCTGTTGTTTCTTCTATTAACTCTATTTCCTTAGGTATACATTCTTTTTTTTGCTTTATTTTGTCTTAGCTTTGTGTGTTTTTTCATGGTGCTGGCTTGCTATAAATGTGTGTGTGTGTGTGTGGGGGGGGGAACTGGATGGAATGCTTATCTTTAAGATTTCCCAAATGCTGTAT
>JAQZBX010073448.1:0-14919 GCA_029593785.1 Cabassous unicinctus | reverse complement strand
CCCCCCGGAGGTACCAGGGATTGAACCCAGAATCTCGTACATAGGAAGCAGGTGCTCAACCTGCTACATTCGTTCCACAGTGAGAGTTGGTTTTTTTCATTGGTTGGTTGGTTGGTTTTTAGGAGGTACTGGGAATAGAGCCTGGGTCCCCTCATACATGGGAAGCAAGCATTTAACCACTTGAGCTACATCCACTCCCATATTTTTTTTTAAGTCTTTGTCCAGAACATCCTAGGTCTGATCCTCATTGATGGTTTCTAATGCTTTGATCTTCTCCTTTGCCTGAGCCACCACTTCCCATTTCTTTGTACGTTTTGTAGTCTTTTTTTGAAATCGGGTTGTTTTGATATTTTAGGGTGTTATCATTGGAATTTAGACTGTTCTTTAAGCATGTGTCCAGCTCATGTTGGAACAAAGCTTTCCTTGAATGCCAGGAACTAACAAAAAAAAAAAAGGAGGAAAAGAGCACACACTTTTCCCAATCATTGCAGATTTACCAATGCGACTGCTCTCCTTCAGGGCTTATCCATAGTAAGTTTGGAGAATAGCTCTTGGCCACTTAATCTTATGGTCCCAGCACTGCACTGTATGTCCTGTAATCAGTAATCCCTTGCTCCAGGCCATATGACTTGACTGCTCTTCCACAGAGTTCTGTAGGAGAGCTCTGTGAGCCACCTTCTGTACATAGGCCAAGTTCTGGGGTAGTAGTCCCTCAGGCTACCACCAGACAGATGGGCCAGACATACAAGCTCCCATTATGTGCAGAGAGTTGCTCTGCTCTCCAATAAAGGGACCAGGGATCCAAACAGTGTGGGCCAGCTTCGTGCTGCACAGTAAGGTGTTTGGGGAGGAGCTTTTAAGTAGCCTTTTTCCTGATTTGGCACCCACCTTGTTATTGCAGTCCTGTAACTGTTCTCTGTAGCTTTGAGAAAGATGTTTCTGCCAGTTCTTGCTGATAGTTCAAAGTTTACATGGGGGAGTGGGGGGCCAGAGCCCTACCGTCTTGATCTGGGCCAGCCAATTATCAGAATTTTCTTGAAATGAGAATATTTGTGACCCATGAGATTTAACAAATTATGCTACATCCATACTATGGAATATTATGTATTGAAGAAAGCATGTTTATGTTTATAAGATATTAATGACATACTGTTAACTGGGAAAAAGGATTGCAGAACAGCATGATGGCACCCACCTAAAGCCGCTTTAGTAATTGCTATGGGATTGTTGTAAAGGAGGTTGAACCTAGTTCACGTCCAAGACTGTTATCTCCAGTACAGGTTATTTCTCTTAATCATTTTTAGAATTGTATATATTCCTTATCTTTGCTATCAGATCACAAACTCTGAAAATAGGACTATGTCTTAATGATTTGTGTACTGTGGGTACTAAGAACAATAAATTTTGCCCATTTGAAATGAAAGTGGTTTCTTTATTTAAGATTGTCTTTAGATAACAGGTGTTTCATCAAGTGGTAGAACTACAGTCTATTTAATGCAAGAGCAGTTTTTCTTTTAAAAATATTTATAAATTGAGATTTGGAATATATGGCTTTTTCTTTTTTTCAGTGTACAATTCAGTAGTTTTTAGCATTTTCACAGACTTGTGCAACCATCACCTCAATTTTAAACATTCTTATATTACCACAAAAAGAAAGCCCCTATCCATTAGCAATCACTCCCCATTTTTCCCTAATCTTCCCCCTCCCCTCCCAGCCCTATGCAACACCAATCTACTTTCTTCCTTGTATGAATCTGCCTATTGTGGACATTTATATATCAAACAATGTAACCCTTTGTGATTGGCTTTTTTTTTTTTGTTACTGAATAATATTCCATTGTGTGAATATATTACATTTTATTCACTCATCAAATTGTTTTCACTTTTTGACTTATGAATAATGCCTAGTTATATCATAAATTAAGGACTCAAGAATGTTAGTTATCAAAAGAAATGGTGACCGAACTTCAGTTTTGTTGGAATGGCCTAATCTAGGGGGTTTACACAACTAAGGCTTGTGGACCAACTCTTTTTATTGGAACATAGCCATGCCCATTCATTTACAGGTTGTCTGTGACTGTTTTCATACAACAATGGCAGAGTTGAATAATTGCAACAGAGACTATTTGGCTCATGAACCTAAAATATTTCTATCTGGTCCTCTGGCCTAATCAATTGCTGAAACCTGACTTCAGGAAGTAACATTTATGTTTACTAAATACCTTTTCTCATATCTTTTTCTTGTTTTGGGGCAGGCAGAGAACATTTATAATGATGAAGATCCTGAAGGAAGTGTGGATCCGGAAGGACAAGGATCTTAGATATATCTGCACTTGTGATTTTAAACTCCCCTTTTTTCCTCTCAACCCTGAGATTGATTTAACACTGGTTTTGACACAGACTTTGTTCAGCTATTCCTCTGTAGCTACCATCAACAATGCTATTAGCCCAGACATTGGGTGTTTTCTAAATATTAACTTGGAGACTTGATTCAGCAAAGCTACAAACTTATATTTAAATTTTCTTCAGGAATTTTCTAGAATCAAACCCAGGTCTGAAGTAGACACAGAAAGGGGAATATATGTGTGTGGTCATTTTTCTTCTTATGCTATATTCCCAAGTTTTTCAGACTCATTTACAGTTAGAGTGAATAAGGAATAGAGCCAAGAGGGGTAGGCGACTGAGCCATGAAATATAAAATTGCAGGATGTGTTTATTCAGGAAATAGGGGAGAGTTCAAGTCATATAGGTTCCTACTCTAAACTCGTCATACCTGACTTTACAGGATGCACATTTTCCCATGTAGACCAGTCTCCTCTCAGTTTCTTCAGTTAAGTCAAAACTTTATTTTACGTGTTCCTCTTTCCTCATATATTTTTGCTCGTTAGTGTATTTCTTGAGCTGTTTCATATTTCTTTCCTTTCTATGAAATGGTTGTTTTTTAAACTTGGGACCACCAAGTTGTAAAGATGTATGTTTTTACCTGACAGTTATACCACAGGTAGACTGTCCAGTTAAGTTGAGAAGAGTGAATCAATAGCTATTTGTTTTTAAAATTAAATTAATCCTGGATAAGAGATTGCTTTTTTTTTTTTTTTTTTTTTTCCCTTTTATTATTATTTTTTTTTAGGAGTTAGTCCTTGACCACTAGTTTGGTACCATCTCCCTTTTGGGTGACCTGTTTCACCAGCAGGCCTGTTCTCCATGACTAACTGTGTAAGTGCTTATAATGGAATAAATTGCTTTTCTACATAACCCTATGCTCATGGGTCTTATTTAGTACATCACATCCATCACAGTCTCTGGCTTCTATAACAGTTATTCAAATGGCAGTTATTTTCCATAGTCTTGACTACCAAGAGCAGAGTTAAATATAATGGACCCAGAACTATAAAAAAGAGCTTTACTCCTTCCCAGGAAAAGTGAAAGACATAAAACACTGAGTCAGAGGTGGATGGATTATTCTTTGATAAATAACATCTCTCAGAAGTCTATTACCCATTCTTCCCTAAATAACTATGTGGACTTTTAAAAAATGTCAAAGGCAGTGTGGTAGAATTTAAGGCAAAATTTAAATTTGGAAAAGGTGTTTGAACCTTTTCTTATAGAGGCTGAATCTCCCCAGTATGTTTTCCACTGGGACCTGTACTTAGAAGTTAGAAATGACAGGCTGTGAAAGCCTTCATTGCCAAGTGGCATACCAAAATGGAATGCCTGGTTCTTTGCCAGTCACTCAGTTTTTGTTTGTTAACTAAATAGATCACTGGCCTAAAACTTATTTTTCATGAGGTAAGATCGTTGGGAAAATCTCAACCTTTTGTTGAAATCTGAATTGGTTTCTTTTCCAAATCAAGTAGGTGTTTTGGAGCAAGAGGAAATTAACTTGACACAATTAAGAATAAACCAGGGAAACGGATGTGGCGCAAGAGGTCTGGCATCCGTCTACCATATGGAGGGACCGAGGTTCGATCCCCAGGACCTCCCGGTAATTAAAATAAAATAAAATAAACCATATGAGGCGGCACATAGCCTTTAAGAAAGAGTAAACTTCGTAAAAAGTTCATTTAAAGTCTTAACATTCATGGCACAGGGGGCAGATGTGGCTCAAATGGTTGCGCATCCGTCTCCCATATGGAGGGACCTGGGTTCGATCCCTGGGACCTCCTGGTAAAAAAAATAAATAAAAATATAGAAGGCACGTGGGCCACCAGGAGAGTTAAGAATGGATAAAAGTAAATTTAAAAAAAAAACATTCATGGCACAAAATTCAAGTTGTAAACCAAGGTAATGAGTTTTGGCTACCTTTTTTACCCCGTTTGTGCTCTTCCCTCCCCCCCCCACCCCCATAAATGTTTTTGGTTTGTGTCAGTATAAGGCAGGATACATTCTTGCAACTCTGCAAGGTGTGTCCATACATTTATCCTTACTCAGAGTGCATGGGAGGGTTCTGCTGGAGGACAGGAAGCTCACTTTTCCATTCCTCGGTGCATTGAAATCAGTACCAGCAGCCTATGAAATAGAATCCAGCTATAGGTTGACTGGTGTTCATCCAGCCCTAGAATCTTTTAACAGGTCAGCCAATATTTATGACTTTCACAAGGTGAATTGCTCACCAAGTTCCTGGCACTCTTTTATCTGTGGAAGAAAGTATGTCCAAAGAATACTTAGTGATCCTTTGCTAAGAAGCTTTTCGTTGTTTCTGGGGTACAGATTCGGCCATACATTTCTAAACAGCCCCTGTAGGATTGAGGGGAAAAAGGAGATTTAAGTTTATACTTTGTGCAACTTGAAATAACAGTAGATAATTTATAACATTGAACTTCAGAAGTCTAGTTAGTACAGGCTGGGAGAAGTTGGTCAAGTATGATTTATATAAGATCAGGGATGGCGTTCCCCTAGCATAAATTTGGGTGCCTCCTATTTGCAAAACAATGGTAACGTATGTGATTGTGAAGGGAGGACGCTGGCTAAAAATTTTCTCTGCCCAAGTATTACAATGCCAGAATTCTGTAATTTCATTTCTTTGGATTAATCATTGTCTTTTCCCTATTGTCCTTTTCATCTGATCATGCAAAAGTGTTTAGAAGGTCATTTTCCTAAATGACAAGATATAATACAATTCAGTTATGTCTGGATAGAACAGTTTAAAAAAAAAAAAAAAAAAATCCTAGTAAGTTAGGAAAAGCATCAGTTATAAATTATTTGTGAATTTGTATCCAAGATGTAAATTCAACTAGGAAGTTAGTAATTTTATTAATTTATGAGTGTCTATCCAGTATATAGCTTGACAGAATTTTATCCTTAGTTTTTTTTTTTGAACAATGAAAATCCATTTTATAACATATAATAAAATATGGACTCAATAGTTCTTTTTCCTAACAGAGCTGTATCCATACAATTTTTCATTGATTTTTTTTATAGTTTTTTTTTTTCTTTTTTTTTATTGTTGCTAAAAATCAAAATTTTTCACAATACATACCAATATTTGTAAAATGATATATAAATACCTTAGTTTCTTTAATGTGAAATCTAGGGCTTAATAAAGAATATGAGAGCATAATAGTAGAACATGTGTAGAGGGATCTTTGATTGAATGTTTGTCATTATACTTACCAGATGTATGAAGGCAATATTTTGATTATTTTGTTAAAGGCAAAATGAGTAGGAAATCAAAGTGGAATATTAGCCAGTGCTTGTTTAAATAGGTCATTGGTCCAAAAGTTGCCTTTAGTTTTGCCAGGCCCTGAGAGTAAAAGTAATTCTGAGAAATACAAACGACTTTCTCACTTGTGAAAACACAGCCTTTGTATATTTTATAATGTAACTAATGGATAGGTGTGTTGATTGTTTAACATATTAAGCAATAATCCTGCCCCTTAGCCTATAAACAACAAGCCCCCCCCCCCCCAGCAGCTTTCTGTGACTATCGCAGACTTAATTTGGCTGCCTCCTTGGCCTCCTTTGGTCATAATCTGAATTCTGATAGCACAGCTGCCTTCTTTGCTATTCTAAGAAAACTGTGAATAGCAGGTAGGGTGAGGAAAGTGAGAATACACAGAACGTAGAGATGTTTTCTTGTTACAGAATTCCTGGTGATAATTAGGGCATATTTGACATCCCAAATGAATCCTGAATGTTTGAACCAGATATTTTGCAAGTAATCCCTAAATGACTTGTCATTAGGCACACTATTTTAGACCCACATTAAGTTTTTCTTAATTTTTTCAAAGGCATTAGTATTGTTAAGAAAGCAGTCAGGAGGCAAACACCACTCTTCTAACCCACAAAGATCACCTTGAGATTATGTATTGATTCTACCTGCCTGAGAAGTGGGAGCCTCCCCCTGTTCCAGGCTCTTGGGAAGTATAGCCCTTTAAAAAAAAAAAAAAAAAAAACACAAACCATTTTTTATCACATGGATGAGCACAATTTGAAAATTAATTCCCAGATCATTCTTTTGTTTTTCAGTTAGGTGAAATTTCCCCTGAATCCTCCCTCCCATCCCCTCAGCCAGTTTTAGATGAGATTTGGGTGGCAGCAAAAACTGACTTAAAGGTTGAGAGCTCTTCAGCAAGGCTGATCCTTAGCTGCTCCATCTCTTTGTTCTTCTGCTGCTGGAGTTGCACCCCACTTCTTAACTGCCTCAGTCGTTCTTCCATTTCCTCCAGCTGTTCCTGTATGAAAGGGCCAAGGACGTTTCTAAGAGCTAAACAGTAAAAACTTGACATTGTCCAATATACTTTATAAAATACTTGTCATACATTGTTTACTCTTCACAGCAGTATTGAGGCTGGTGTTATATTTATTTGATAGATTAGGAAACTGAAATTCAAAGAGGTTAATTGTCTTGACAAAGTGAAACCACTTTTGAAAATGGTGACCTAAAAGGAGGTTTGTCTGCCACAGCTTACTTAATAGAATCTTGGAAAGAGTGGACATGTACTCAGAAGGACTTTGCAGTTTCACAATCTTAAGAAATACTGCTGGGGAGAATTAAGTTGAAAGAAACCAAATCTTTGTGAAGCATTTATATTCTAGCAATTATATTAGCTATAATTCTAGGATAGCTGCACAACTAGTTGAAGTCCCCTGTTTAGAAGCTATTTGGGTTGTTAGTTTATAGGAAAAAAGATAATTGAGCTTGTCTTTTTTTTTTTCACGGTCTAATTTTTATTCTCACTTGTTTTAGTTTTTGCATTTGAAGCCCCTTGAAGTCAGAGCTTTGTACTTAACATCCACCTAGTACTTAACACATATACAAACGGATGCTTTATCAGTGAAGATGATGGCTGACATAGTTGTTAATTTCCTGTATCCTTTACTCATTATACAAAAAGACTGGATTTGTTTTTTAAAAAAAATTCTCGGAAGATAAAGATGCTATGCCCAAGAGACCCTCGGGAACTTTCAGATAACTGTCCATTTCCCGTTCTGCCAAGATGAGGCTAAGATGCATTTTATAAATTGTTTCTGCCTAGTAGTAATGCTTGAGGGATGAGGTAAGGAAGATGTCAGCAACTTAGTCTCTGGCTTAGCTGGTAGTGCCATAAGGAAGGGATTGCCGGTAAGGTTGGATATAGGTTTTAAGGGGTAGTGACTTCAAGTCAGATTTTGAGGAATAATAAGATAGGAATCCAATTTGGCACATGCTATTATTAGAAGGATCTAAATAATTTGTTCTCTGACTCATGCTTGATATAATACCTGTGGCACATTGGTCTGCAGTGTTTGATACTCTGTCTGAATCTCAACTTTCATCAGCTTGTCAATAAGCCTTTTTTAGTATCTAGCCATGCTTTGGCACCACACAGAGATGCAGCCTCACCACCTAAGAGCATGTTGCCTGAAAGAAGGCATCTGCATATACTGTGCCCCAATTTCCCAAACCTCACTACCTAGCAAACCTGTTGTTTTGGTGAGGCACTTAAGTACATGCTTGGGAAAGCAATCTATATCATCATTGATAAGCTCCAATAGGCTGGGACAGCATCAGTGGAATGAAGGAAGGATTGCTATAATAGCTAGTAAGGACAATCTCCAGTTTATGCAATCCTATATAACATCACTAGATTAACTTTCCAAAAACTGCTTTGTCACCTCAAAATCTCTGATCCTGACCTCCAACTTGAACCTCCATTGCTCTTTCATATGAACATTTTCCTCTAGCCCTGCAGTGTCCAGTGAAGAAGCCACTAGCCACTTGTGGCTATTGAGCACATGAAATATGTATGGCTAGCTTGAATTCAAAGATGTACTATAAATGCAAGATAGCAAATTTCTAAGACTTGGCGCACACACATAAAATGTAAAATACCTCAATTTTTTATACTGATTACATGGGTTATGTTAAAATTAATTTCACTTGTCTTTTTACACTTTTTTTAAACAAGGTTACTAGAAATTTAAAATGACATCTTTGGCTTGCATATTTCTGTTGGACAGCACTGGCGTAGCCTGACCAACTCATTAATCTCTGTACCTTTGCTCCTGCCACTTCTCTTTCCAGTGTCCCCAGCACCAAATCATTGTGCCTTCCTCTGATCTCTAGTAGCATTTTTATTGGCAATATTCATGATTTAATTTTCTACTTAGACTAAAGAGAGAAAAGATTCAGTGTCTACTCTCAGGAGAGAGAAACAAAACAGAAATAATACACTGTGACAGGTGCTGCTGGGAACACAGGTGTGTCAGGGAAAACTTTCCAGGAAGTTAAGAAACTTGGTGACTCTTAAAGGATTAGTAGAAGTAAAGTAATAAAGGGGGAAAAGGGTAGTGGTCAAGTGTAGGGGCGTGAAATTGTGGGAAAGTGGCTCATTAGAACTGTAGGTACCTTTGTGCTGGAGCACAAGGTAACTGTGAGCAGGTAGAGGGAGAGAAGGCTCTCTTAAATCCCTTATTCATGTCTACCTCTCGATCAGATTGTAGGTTCCTGGTTCTTAGCATGTCCTGTGCCCTACACATAATGCTTGTTGATACGAAGTATGCAAATAGTAAACATACTAGTTAATAGCATCAGCAAGCTAAGAACTTTCAGATCATTCTCAGCAAATTCCTCAACTCATCCACTGCAACCAGGTGTCAAACCCTATCCATATTAACTCAGAAATATCTCATTATCTCTCCTTCTGAGTTCTAAATGGTCTTTCCACGCCTTTCAGTCTCTCTACACTGCCACCTAAGTAGTGCACACCTGTGTGTCAGACACCATGTGAGTGCTTTACAAATGTTAACTTATTCCTTGCAACAGCCTTAAGAGGTGGTAGTGTTGTTAATCCCCATCTTACATGTGAGAGAAGTAAGCGACGGTGCTTAATTTGTCCAGAGTTTCTCAATAAATGGTATAGCCAGGATTTGCCTAAAAATATTTATATAATTACATCACATGAATGCCTAAAAGTCTTCACTGGCTCTTTAGTGGTTTTCAGACTTTTCTATGAAATCCCAGAAGAGGCCAGATTGGAGTGCCCTTTCCTGTCCTCAATCAGAATAGCTCTACTTTCATTTGTATTTTATTTTCTTTTTTTGTATTTTTAATTTTTACCTGTATTATATTTTGATATGTTATATAAAATTCTATTTTGGAAAAAGGGTGCATGACTTTGGAAAAAAACCTTTTAAGAAAACCACTGGCCTAAAGAATATATAAAGCCCCTAAAAATCTGGTCCCAGTCTACCTCTCCAACCTCATCTCTACTTCTTACATTCCTTGTGCGCCAGCCACAGGGAGCTTCTCTCTTCCCAGAAAATTTGTTTTGTATTGCCATGTATTGTACAAGCTGTTCCCTTTGCCATGAATACTTTTCCTGTCTGCCCAATGAATTCATTCTTCAAGGCCCAGCTCAAACACCTTGTAGTGGTTGGTGTGAATGTGACCTAGATCACTCAGGGTCAAAGACTTGATCCATCCCTTCCTAGTTATATGATCTTGGACAAATGATTTAACTTCTCTGGGTCTCACCTCTTTTCTCATTTTTCAAGTGGTAACAGTAGTTGGTACCTACTTCAAAATGCTACAAGGGGAAGCAGCTGTAGCTCAATTGGTTGAGTTCCCGTTTACCATATGGGAGGCCCCGGGTTCAATTCCGGGGGCCTCCTAGTGAAGGCAAGCCAGCCTGCACGGCGCGGTGAGCAAGCTGGTGCAACAAGATGATGCAACAAAGGGAGACAAGCAGACACAGAAAAATGCACAGCAAATGGACACAATGAGCACAAGCAGCAAGGGGGGGGCGGTGATAAATAAATAAAAATAAATCTTTAGGGGAAAAAAAAAATGCTATAAGGATTAAAATTGGTTAAGACATGTAAAGTACTTCAAGTGCCTTGCCTGGCATATAGTAAGTGCTCGGAAAAGTGCTAGCTGTTAATCCTCTGTGAAGTTTCCCCTTGTTTCCCCAGGCAGGGATAATGATAACTGCTTCATCAGTACAGTGCCTTATTCCTACAACTATTACAGCACTTACAAAATTGAGGTGTATGAATTATTCATTGATTCTAAGACACTTCTTTCACATTTTAATATCTCAAATCAAATTGCATCTTAAAATCAACAGTGTCTTAGATTTTATGAAATATGTTAATTTTACCTGGTATCTAGGGCAGGGACCCCACCTTTCTCATCCCCATTGCCAGCACATAGCTTACTTCTGAGGCACTTAGAAAATACTTGTTGAATGAATAGATGTTGATGGTAATGAAAAAGGCAAAGTTTGCAATTGGTAAGAATGGAACATAGCCTAAGGATTAAAGGAGCACCCTTGAAAAGTAGTCAGGTACCACAGGTGACCTTTGGCAAACAGTTCAGGAATCCATTTCAGAAAGAATTAGGTCCTTCAGACCTTGATTCCTACTTTAATTATGGTACAGTAATAGGACACTCATCAAGAGTATGCTTCCTAGAATGATCCCTGAAACAAACCTAGTACAGTGATCACTGGAGAAAATAATTCTACAACTTCTCTGTTACCGGGCCAGAAAACTCTAACCAGAGTCCCCTATTTATGACTCCTCCATTTCAGGCCTGAAATCGCAGCATCTTCCTTGTCTTGCTCACCTCCATGCCCCATCCATTCACTTGCCAAGTTTATTTTTCTGCACTTGTTTTTTTCATCCTTCCCCTTCTATTTATTCCCACTACCATTGTTACTTCTTACCTATAGTAGCTTCCAAATTAGTCTCCCTTCTCTCTGGGTCTCTAGCCCATTTTACACACTGCCACCAGTACTTTTTAAAGTAGAGAGCCAATCATCACTCCCCTGATTAAATACCATTAACAATGCAATCAACTACTGAATAAAGTCCAGACTCTCTAGTTTGGATTTCAAATCCAATGTGATCTGCCCCAACCAACCTTTACAGTTCAACATACCTTTATAGTTTTTCTCCTTTCACATGCAGCCAAGTTTAATAATTTCCTGAACATGCTCTGCTTTCTTATACTTCTATGCCTTTGCCTCATCTGGCTCCAGGCATCTCCACATGCCTAGATCTGCACTGACCTATGGAAGCCACTAGCTACATGTGGCTGTTTAGCACTTGGAATCTAGATTTCAAAGACCTAGTACCAAACAAAAAAAAAGTAAAATAGATCATTAATAATTTTTAATATTGATTACATGTTGAATTTATATTTTAGATAGGTTAAATAAAATATACCATTAAAGTTGCTTTCACCAGTTTCTCTCTACTTTTTTCCATGTGGTTACTAGAAAGTTTTACATATGTGGCTCACATTATAAATCTATTGGATGGAACTGGTCTAGAACTCCTTGTATGTCAACACCTAGCTCAAATTCTACCTCTTCATCCATGAAGAGTTCTCTGATTTAGCTCATGACTAAAAATAATCTCATTATCCCATAGCACTCTTACCTGCACACTTCTTACATCACATATACTTTCTACCCTGTGTTACAATTGTAAGTATAATGTCTATTTGAGTATAACCTGTTAAGGGCAGTATTTATGCTAAATAAGTGCCCTTTCACTAGATTGTGAGCCAAAAAAAAAGCAATTATGGGAGGGGACTGAGTGGGTGAAGGCACTACACATATTCATAGTTTGAAAACATTCTATTACAACAAAAATATATACCACTTTCCATAATAACTGCAGAAAGCTTGACAAAATCTTCACTGACGTGAATACTGCCATTTTCAACAGGGGACATATTCCTTTAGAGATGTATCAGAATCTCAGAAAGCACAAGCTTTTTAGTTTCTCCAAAGGAAGGTATGTTTCAAAAGAAAAATATTGCTCTAAAGCACCACCTTGTCATCATCTCTCATGCCCAACAGCACAAATTCAATATTTAACTCATGTGTACTTTGAACCATGGGTGGCAGAGAGTAATACACAGATAAGTAAAACATTTCCTACTTTCTGAAAGCTCACAGTCTGAGAGAGACAGACACTATTGTTTATTCATTTAGTTATTTATATCCATTCTGTACTAAAAAGGAATTAGACCTGGCTCATACTTAATCAGACAAATGCACAAATAAGGAGAAAAGGAATATAGATTTAATTCTATCTAGCCTCCTTACCTCCTGCTGTATATGAACTCAAATGTGATTCAATCAGAATTGGAAAATGGTGCCATGGAAAGAGCACTGACATATTTGGGGTTGGTCAGACCAGGGTTCAAATAATTCTAACTCACTGAGCCTCAGTTTCCTCATCTAAAAAAAAAGAGAATACTTGGTTTACAGGAGTCATGTGAAGATCAAATGATATTATAGGTATAAAAGTGCTGTGTAAACGAAAAGAATGCAGATAACTTTGAACCCCTAGCACAGGCCTGAGTGAATGAAATAAGAATAGAGCATTAAAAAAAAAAAAAGTAGCAGAGCAGGTGTAGCTCTAATTGAGTGCCTGCTCTGCATGTACAAGGTCCCGGGGGTTCAGTCCCCAGTACCTCCTTAAAAAAAAAAAAGAGCAAAGAAGTGAGTGAATGGCCCCAGAGAAAGTTCTTTCTACATATGATAATTGCCTTCAGCCCCAAAGACTTTTGACTCTGGTCACCTTTCCTCTCCCCAGACTACAAGACCACACCCACACTTCATTTCATGCCCAATGGGCTTACCCTGTACTGCTGCACCTCCTCATCTCGTTTTTGCCTCACAAGTGTGATCTGATCCTCCAGGTTCCTGTTTTGCAGCTGGAGCTGTCGGGCCTCTGCTTGCAGGGGTCTCAGAGCCTCCTTCATCTCCTGGATCTCAGCCTGGGTTTTCTGCAGAGCTTTGGCTCCAGCTTCTTTCCTCTCTAGAAGTCGCAGCAACTGAGGCTCATACTCTTCCTCCAGGCCCTGGCGGCTCTCTGCCATGAGGTTCTCAAACTGGGCAGAGAGCCGACGGCTCTCCTGGAGAAAGTGCCCATCACTCTGGCTCGGGGGTGCTTCTAGTTGTTGCTGCACCTGTTCCTTCTGCTTCTGGTAGGTATCCCTGAGCTGGGCCAGCTCCCCTGAGAGCTGGGCTGCCCGGGCAGTCAGCACATCCCGGATCTCAGCAAACTGGGCCACATCCTGCCGGCGGCACTCCAGCTGGTATTGGTAGGCCACACATTCCTTTGTCACCTTGAACAGCTTCTGCTTGACCAGCCTGATCTCCTCCCTTAGCCCATCCCTCTCCAGTTCTGCTTGGGCATGCAGTTTATAGGCAACCAGGATGTCCTGGTGGACCTGCTGCACCTCCTGTAGGGCTGGTTCCCGGAGCAACACAAGCTCATGGATGAGCTGATCCCTCTCCTCTTCCAACTGGGCCACAGCTTGGACACACTGCTGGAAACGCCCTTCTAGCAATTCCAGGTCCTCTATGCTCAGGTTCTCTTCTGTGCTGGGGCTGGGCTCAGCGCTGGGGCTCTCCTCAAGGTGAGTTATCTCCTCCCTTGTGTCCGTCTCTCCCACATACGTGATCTGCTCTGGGCTTGTGGTCTTTTCTGGCTTTGCAGGCACTTCCACAAGCTGTATCTCAGTTGACTTTATAGTTTCCTCCTCAGACAGTGTCTCTGCTGGCTTCAAGGGCTCTTTCATATACAGTGCCTCATCTGGATGCATGGTCTCCTCAATATACAGTGTCTCCTCTGGCTTCCCAGTCTCTGCCACATACAGTGTCTCATCAAGGTCACCTGTGTCCCCCAGGTAGAGAATGTCCTCTAGGTTCAAAGTCCCCTCCAAAGACAGAGTAACCTCTGGGTTCATAGTCTCTGCCTCATAAAGGGATTCAGAGTTCTCCTCTTGAAGAGAAGAATTGTCCTCTGCTCCTGTAGCCCTGAAAAAGAAGTGATTTAAAATGAGAGGATGGTTTGTCACTGGAGTTGTTGGGCCACAAGCATAGACTACATCAGGTTCTCGGATCTCAGAGGTCTCCTGTCTGCCCTTCCCTCCATCTGCTCTCTCCTTCTCCCATGCCCTCTACACACACGACAACATTCCTAGATCCTGACAACATCCCTACAATGGAATGTCCAGCTTCTGCACCTAAGGCACCACTATTTGTTCCACTGTCATAAAAAATTTAATGTTGAGGTAAAAGTTTCCTCCCTGCAGTTTTTACCTGCTAGACTTGAGCCTTCCTTCCAGAATCAGAAAAATCTAACTTCTTTAAGCTCTTCAAACACTAAAAGCTAACTGTCCATTATTCCATACATGCCAAGGTTCCCAGTACCCTCCTCATTTGGGTCATTTCTTTCTGACCGTCTCCAGGTTGTCATTGTCCCTTGGGGATGGGTATTGAAAGCAGTAGCCCAAGTGTGCTCTGGGCAGTGAAGCCTCTGGACACCATCCTCCTACTGATGTAGTCAGGATCCCCTTAGCATCTAGGGCAGCTCTAGCACACGCTTGACAAATGCTTAGTGAGACCAAAATCCTTAAGACATTTTCACACCAAGTGCTTTTAAGCCACATCTCTTATTCATTTAAAACTT